>BMAO01033755.1:0-146498 GCA_019973975.1 Trichonephila clavata | reverse complement strand
AGTATTATTTCCATTTTTAAACTATTTGATGTTTTGTCTTTAAATTTGATATATAGATTCCTTTCGTAGAATAATGATCAGTTACAAAACGGGTTTTGTGAAAACAGACTTCTAAGTGGCGTTGCGGGGGATTAAGGGGCGTAATAGATAAATATATCCGTTTTTAAACTACTTCACCTACCTGCTTGAAAATTGGTAGTTAAGTTTCTTTCCTGGAGTAAATATCCGCTACGAAATGGGTTTTGGGAAAATTGACCCCCAAGGGTTGTTGCGGGGGGGGGGGTTAAGGGGCGTTATAAATTCCTATTTTTAAGTTATTAGACGTACAGTCTTGAAACTTAGTAAGCAGATTCCTCTCCTAGGGTAGAGATACGCTAAAAATGTTTTTCGTGAAAATTGCCCCCAAGTGGCGTTGAGGGGACTTAAGGGGCGTTATAGATAATTATTTCCATTCTTAAACTATTAGACGCACAGTCTTTATATTTGATAAAGATATTTCTTTCATAGAGTAGAGATCAGCTATAAGAAGGTTTTGTGAAAACAGACCTCTAAGTGGCGTTGCAGGGAATAAGTGGCGTGAGAGATAAATATTTTCGTTTTTAAACTATTTGACCTACCTGCTTGAAAATTGTAGGAATGTTTCTTTCATGGAGTAAATATCCGCTACAAAACGGGTTTGGAGAAAATTGACCCCAAGGGGTGTTGCGGGGGTTAAGGGCAGATATAAATAATTATTTCTTTTTTTAAACTATTAGACTCACAGTCTTGAAATTTGGTTAGCAGATTCCTCTCATAGGATAGAAATACACTGCAAAATGTGTTTTGTGAAAATCGACCCCTAGGTGGTGTTGCGGGGGTTCAAGGGGCGTTATAGATAATTTTTTTGCATTATTAATTAATTGGACGCACAGTCTTCAAATTTTGCTAAGCAGATTCCTTTCAAAGAGTGCAATTCCCCTACAAAATGGGTTTTGTGAAAACAGACCCAGAAGTGGCGTTGCGGGGGCTCAAGTGGCGTTATAGACAATTATCCCCATTTTTAAACTGTTAGACGTACAGTCTTGAAATTTGATAAGCAGATTCCTTTCGTAAAGTAGAGAACCGCTACAAAATGGGTTTCGCGAATATCAACTACCAAGTTTAATTTCGGGAGATTAAGAGGCGTAATCGATAAATATTTCCATTTTTAAACTACTTGATCATCCTGCTTGAAAATTGGTAGGCATGTTCCTTTCATGAAATAGAGTTCCTCTAACAAAGAGTAAAATGAAAATTGATCTAAAGATGTTTGCGAGGGGTCAAGAGGAGTTACATAAAAAAATTCCTGTTTTTAATTGTTAGACCCGTATACTTGAAATTTGTTAAGCATGTTTCTTTTGTTGAATAGGGATGCACTAAGAATAAATTTTAAGCAAATCAAGTTCTGGGGGGTTGCAGGGGGTTACTGGGACGTGTTGACAAAAAAAATTACTTTTTTCGAGCTACAAGGACTATAATAATGAAATTTGGTTTGCATTTTTCTTTTGTTGAATTGAAATCCGCTAAGAGCGGTAATTTTGGAAAACGGCTCTCAACTGGATTACGGGGATATTGATAGTAAAACTTTTGCTTTTTTCTGTTAGATTTAGACTTTTGAAATTTGGCTTGCATGTTCAATTTACGGAGTAGAGATCCACCGAAAATTGGTTTTGCGGGAATCCACTTGGTTTTTGAGTAACGAAAGAGCAAATATCATTCTATGCTTCAATTTTAGAGATTTTTAGAAAATACAAATTAGATGAGTTCTGCCCTTTTTTTTTATCAACAGGTGACAGTTACAGGTATAAGTACATTTTTCAATTCAATCGAATTCTTAATGCTAGGACTTAGATATCAATAATTTATACATATATATAAGCAGTAAAAATTTATAAAACATCTTGAAATACCCAGCGAAGCGGGCGGGTAACAGCTAGTAATGTTCTATTAGAAAACATTTATTCACAAACGCATGTTGATTCAAATCTACAATAATATTTGACAGTTAAATCGTGTAAATTTGAAAAATTACTTGAAAGTACAGATTTTCAAAATTCTCAATATAATTTCTTATATTTTCTTTTCAGTGAAGTATGGTGCTGTAGACAAAAATTTCGATTTGGATTTTAGGAGGGTAACAATTAACATTTTGTTGAAAAATTGATAAAGGATTTGTGAAAAGGTCTGCATTTTTTTATCATCTTGAAAATCCTTAAGCCTAGCATTGAAAGAATCATGCAAAAATGGATATTAAACTTTTAAATCTGTCACAGCTCGTAGAACTTTAACTTCGGTAGATAGTTCTTGCTAGATTAATGTAAAATGTATTAATTTTTTCTCCCAAAATCCAAACAAAAAAATTGAAAGATTGACCACAAAAGGTTTATAACCAGCTAGGGTAGGAAAAAATACAATCTTTTCTCTGTAATCTTAAATTTAAATTATTTTAATGTGTCCTAATATCGGTAAGAAAAGTTAAATAGCAAGTACTACCTAAACAGTTCAGTGTTTTCTTATAGGTATATAAAAAATACGCTCCCTCAAATTCCAAAATCTCGCGAGTGAAAAAGGTTTTGAAAAGCCAACTCGCGCACAACCATGCAGGAGTATTCTGTACACCAAGGGTGTCAAACTCAAAGATTACCTGGGCCAAACAAACGTACAGGGTTTAACTTTAGGTGAGCCAAAAAAAATCAATATTTATCGAAACGTAGATTTATTTCGAATAATAAATTATAATAAACATATATAAAAGAGCAAGAAATATTTAATTTTTACTTTGGGACACTTGACATCTCTTCTCTGCTACTATCTTTCCAATTACGGGAGAAATTTTGTTTACTGTGATTACTTTCAAAACTGACCAAAAAAAGATTAGCGTCATTAATATTATTTCTAACAGGAAACGTATTTCCTTTCATAATTGAAAATAACTTCTGCATCGATAAGTACAATCAAACATGGAAATAATTCCATATGTGAATTTTCGAGTATTTTCAAACGTGGATGGTAATTATTTGTAATACCCAGGTACACCCTCTTCAAAGCATTTTGTCTTTAAATTTAAGTCGCGCTGAATCTCGTACACTTTTATTTGCATATTTTTGGGTACTGAGTCTATATTTATTGAGAAAATCGAAGATAAAAAACACAAAATTTGTCTTCCAAGGAACTAAAATCTTTAAACCTTATTTCAAATTCAGTTCTAAGATTTGAAATTTTTTCTATACTTTTTTGATACGATGCAGTACTATTTACGTTGAATGTTGGGAAGTGCATTAAATCTTCACTTTTTAGTTGCTTTTCCCAAAGATTAATATTGTATGTGTGTACCAATATATTGCCCTTAGCCGCGAGTTTGACACCCCTGCTGTACACGATATAAATTTCTACTGTACTCATTTAAGGTCGTTTAAAATAAATTTTGAAGGTTTTATTTTTTGTCTGAGATAACCGCACTTCAATAAAATTGTAAAATAAAAAATTTCTTTATTATTATCTTTTCACAAATTTTTCAAATTTTTTATTAAGTCTCCACTTGCCACTGTTACAGCGCCATGCTACATTATGGCACACATGTTGCAGGTTAGCCAACTCTAGTTTAAATAATCAGAATCAGAGAGACTTCAGAAAAAAAATCTCTGAATCACATTAAGTACCAATTACGAAAACTTTGCAGTATTTCCTTTATACCTTTTAAAAGAGAAACCAATACAATTACGATACTGTAAATTTTTTATGTAATTCAATCAAAACTTCAATTTGAATAATTTTATAATTTTATTGAATGTTTGCTGCTTCATGATCAATTAATAAACGTTTAATGTTATGGAAGTTTAAACAAGATCAGAGAGTAGCTCAAAATCTAATTGTATATTTTTAATACAATTATATGGAGTAATATAAAGCGATAATTTGTTTATAACATAAGTAAGAAAATTCAAGTAAAATTCAAGTGTATATTTATTGCTCAGTATAATATATATATATATAAGTATAGAAGTAAATAAAATAAAAAGAATACTAATAAATCCTAAGAATCTTAAGATCAGACCGAAAGAACCAAGAACATAGAACCATGACATACCAAAAAAGAGAAATTTAGCTAGAGTGGAAAAAACTATTATGATTTCCCGAGCGGTCACTGGTTTAGGACAGTGAAACAGGATTAAACAATGTTGTGAGATCTCAACCTTCTCCTTCAGCAGAAATTTTCGACATAATAGCTCCGGATATAAACCAAGGCAAAAGCCTAAAACCCACGTGGGTGAATATAACAGCAATAGAATAGAAATTGCAATATTAAATTACTATAGGAATCCGGAAGAAATAGACAAATATAAATATGTATAAACAAAAAAATTTGCAAGAGAGGTTAGTAATGAATATAAACATAATTAACAATAATGTAAATGAGCAAAGAAACTATAATATTACCCGATGTATACAGATTCTACGAGTGTACTGACTCAATGCATAAAAAAACAGCAAAACTAAGAATAATGGCGTCATCTATATATATTTTCAGTAACTAAACTTAATATAAGAATATATTAAGAAAATTATATACTATAAACTAAATAGAAATGAATACATTAAATAAAAATAATTAAATAGCTATAACTTTGAAGACATATATTTATATATAAAATTAGCTGGATAGTTGTAGTCTAGGCAACTTTGAAAGAATCTTTTATAATTATTAATTCTCAATACTTCTTCAGGTACTAAATCATTATTTCTTTTTATATAATTTGGAATGATATATATATATATATATATATATATATATATATATATATATTGGGGTGTATTTTACTTATACAAGCGGCTTTTCTTTTGGTGTCTAGGGGTGAGTCACTATGTCCAGGATCTTGATATTCAAAGAAACAAACTGGTTAGGATAAAATTACTGTTTAATTAAACATTAGATTGATTTCCGATTAAATACTGGTTTACAACATGAGCTATTTCAAGGAGCATACACTCAATTGTCGCTAAGCCTATCGACCACCACGTTGACCGAAACGTGACCTCGTGCCTGTAAACCGGAGTCTGTCTCGTTCTCCGTCACTCTCACTTCTCTTCAAAAACCCACCATTCCGGGGGGTGACGCATATATTTGCTGGTAGTGCCATCTATTGGTGAGGTTGTAACCTCACTGATCGGATATTTTATATCCCTAATACTTTAAATCCTACATATACATATATATATATATATATATATATACATATTAACTTATTTATTGTACTCAGATTTAGCGCGGGCTTTGCATTTTTGAATGCAGTTTTTAGGTAAGTTACCCTTTTCTTGTAATGGATTTTGATATTCTATCCATTATTTTCAGTAAGTTTTTGCTCAGTATTATTAACAGAAAGGGGAAGGTTGGTTGGCCAAAAAACATGTTCAACCCCATTTTTATATAAATTATTTTATATATCAGAGCTGTCTGAAGTCAGCAATGTTTATAATACTATAGCATCTATATTTTTATATTTTAAATTCTACTATTTTTAATTTCTACTACATCCTTTCTAAAATATTATGTCTGGTTTATTTTGCAATTTCGATTTTTTTCAGTTTTGATGATTATTAATTATTCACCTCTCTTTAGTATAGAATTTTGAATATATATATAAGAGCGAATTTCATACGAAAACAAATTCCAATCATGCAGTAATGCTTAAATTATTGATAATTTGGGAAGTTTTTGTAAAACTGAAGATTACAGCTATGTATGCAAAGTAAGCTCTAGGTTTCTAAAATGATTAACGTAATTTGTAATTATTAGTATTTCTTACATAGAAGAATGATTTCCCAAAGTTAAAAATATACTTAATTACGTTGAGTCGTAACAAAAAAAAATATCGTGTTTTTCACAGGGAGGAAAAAATAAGTAAATAAAAATATAAGGGAAGAAGGTCTCAAACTCCCAGCTTAATTTAACATTTCTGGGGAGTTAGATGAAACATTAAATTGATATACATAAAAAAATGAGAAAAAGAGAGTTCTGTACATTATAATGAAACTTTTCTTTGAAGATAAAAAAAAAAAAATTATATGACACATATAGCAATTTTTCTAGTTTTGTTCTACTTAGCTACATTTATAGTGTGTGCTTAGCTTAAAAAATTAGAAAAATTATTTTTTTTTCATTTGAATTTTTATAGGTATTAATTTTGTTTAAAGTTAGGAACTGAAGAGTGAAAAAATACACATTTTCTTAACTTTATTAATATTTTACAAATGTAAGACGTTAACTATTAACAAAAATTATACTCTTCAAAATTAGTGGCAGCATTTAGTTAGCGAAACTGAATTTGCTACTTTTTCTCAGGCATAAATTATGATGAATTTTTTTCTGCTATTTACTCCATGGGGAAAAAATGTAAGGGTTGTATAATTGAAGGAATAGTTTTAAATTTAGTTTTTCTAGAGAGAGTTCAATAGGGTCGATTCCGTTATTATGTGACCGCTTCTTAAGACGGCAATTTACACACAAACATTGAAATGTGGCAGATTCTAGCCTTGTCGGTTAGTATAAAAATAGAAAACGCAGGCTATATTTTGAAACATATATTCCTCCTAACCATTATGTGTGAAACGCATGGTTTATTTTATCCACAAAAGGAAATAATCAATTGCTTCAGCGTCAAGAGTGATTCTATTTCCGAAACTGCTATGCTTATTATTATGAATTATTTGGATGCTGCTTGGTGAAAGTACCTTGACTGAACTAACGTCAGCACATTGAAAATTACGGAATCATTCGATAAGTACTCATGATCAGCTCATGAATTGCCAACTGCGTCCTATAGATGTTTTTATTGAATAAGGGCACATGCGCATCATATGTCATAAATCTTGCGGTTCATTTTGAGACATGGCATGATAGAAACTACCAAGTGCTCCGATGTCCCTGGAATTCACCAGATATAAATCTTACACAGAATCTTTGGGCTCATTTCGATTTTCATGTTCACAATAAGATTACTTCCTCATGCACCTTTTTGCTACCAGATATACTGCGGCTCTCAGAACTCCCAATATATGTGGCAAATTTCTGCAATCTTATTGACTTACTTCCACACCGTTTAGCTGTTGTATGTGCTTCAAAAGATGATTACTCAAAATATTATTAGGTGGTCATAATAATGTAACTTGGTCGAGCAGAATTATGAATGATACAACGAGAGGCAAATAAAATCTTCCGTGAAATGAATTCGAAAAGAAACCCCTTGCAAAACCCCTGGCTCTCCTCCTCCCATAAAAAAAAACATTACAGTGTGTTAATACATGGATGTTCAATAGATTTAACAATGAAGTAATTTTGTATTAACCTGGGGCAAGTAAAACGCATGAATCATACTGGTGTTTCATTTTCTTTTTTAAATTTCTGTTGAAAAAAATTTCTTTTCAAAAATAAAATTTATGGAAAGATGAAAGAATGAAAAAAAAAATTCAGTATTTGATTATCAATGAAAATTTGAATAAAATGCAAATAACTGTTGAAGTGAAATGGTATAAATCTTCTCCCAAGATGATTTGCGTAAATTTAAATTGGAAAATACATTTCATTGAAAGTTTTGTCCATATGGATTACAACACAGAAAGGCTAAGCAAGGTTGCTTAAAACACTGTTTTGAATTATTTCAGATGACACGAACTGCAAAACAAATAAATGAAGAATTTTCAAACAGAATACTATATTTTGTTGGAAATGCCACGTCCTTTTTATGTCTTTCCATCTGAAGTAACACCATTTTATTCAGAAATACGATGGACATGCCTTTAGGAAATGTTAGCTTATGAATGCGTACCAAAGCTGGACTAAGCCAAAAATTCAATTTTTCTCAATAAAAATTCCTCAGGACATGCTATTTTGTCGCAAAAACAATGTTTAGGCACGCACAGGAAGGGTTCTTTATTTTTTTAATAATAGATTTTTTTTTTGCAAATATATTTTTTACATTTTATATAGTACATAATTTTTAAATCTTGATCCAATTGGTGCAATATCATACACGTAACATTAACCCAGTACATTATCATAGCACTACAATGTATCTAATATATATTTTGAAATGATAACTTTTTACCCTTTCTTAGAGAGGAAATAACTGAAAAATATTTGCAAACAGGAAATTTGATTTAAAAATAATGAAAAATTCTTGCCATTTTTGTAGCCTTTAGGAACAGGATATTCTTAATAAATTCGTAATTAATTTGTAGTCCAACGAGTTAAAATTATTGCTGGTGGGTCTCTCAAATAGAGTTAAATATGATAACCGTAAATTTATTAATTATCTTGATGAATTTATTAGCTTAATCAAATTATAATGGATCTATTGACTTAATTAGATTAATAGGTTTGTTAATTTAATTAGCTTTTTATAAGAAATCTTAAACGACGAAGCAATCTTTTTCGTCAAAATTGTAGGAAAAAAAGACTTTAAACAGCTTAATTGAATTCGAAATGATTAATCTGCAAAACATGTGACATTTTTTAGTTACATTATTTTTAAAAAAATGTCTCCAAGTAGATTTTAAATTAATTCATTTTATTTTATTTGTAATAGAGTAAAACATATTTTTAAAACTACAAGATCATTATTTTAAAATTAAAACAAAGCCTAATCTATGAATTATAACAAATCAAAAACCAGTTCACATTTTCATCTCTGATTCAGGAAAGCAATTTTTAATTCTTTTTGAAGTAATGGAAGTATTCTAAGAGGGTAGGGATCTACAGTTTCACAGGACATAAACAGAAACTATCCAAAAATTTTGGTATGTTACTATCTTCAGTTATTTTTGTAAATGAGTTTAATACTTTATATGTTTTATAATAATATTTGTCTGCAAAAATTTGTATTTTTAGAATTGACAGAACAATATCATTTGATTGGGCATCTTAAAAATAATTAAACAAAAAATGTTTATAGTTTTGATTGTTTGAAGCTGTAATTTAACTTTAGAAAAGACACGATACAGGATTATCTTAATGAAGTACAGAATATCCAGCCTTCTTTCTTTAGTTTAGAAGCAGAATGTAAATTGAGCTTTTACAAGAAGCTTCTTCTTTAAAGGAAGTGGAGCAGACGGGTCAACAAAATGTAATACAGCTTTTGATAATTAAAGCAAGAAGCTTAATTATTTTTAAGGTAACTGGGACGTGTCAACGCTTCAAATTTTGGCCTTTTTTATTTTGCTTTTAAGAAAATAAGGACACTTTGCTGCATCAGAAGATGCATCATTTATGACAATTAGATAAATAGAACGCTAGAAAATTGAATTTTAAAATTGTAAACAAATATGATGTAGCTATGAATTACACTTTCTACAAATTTTTTTTATAATATGTATTATAAAATACTGATTTTTCTATTCGAATAATGTAATTTTTCTGTATTAAATGTTCAAATTTAATAAAAATTCTACATTTTTTGTTCAAAAATTAACGAAATTTAAAATGAATAGTTACAAAATTTTAAACAAAAATTTTGTTTTTTAAAATGTTAATTATGTCTAGTTTTGCATTTATAAGTACTCAGTGTAGTTCTTAAAGTATAAATCAAGTGAATATAGTACAAAGTGAATCTTGAGGATTATCCTAAATTAATTAGATAGTTTGTAAAATAGACATTTCGTTTTTCATAAATGCTTATTTTTAACATTTGAATACTTATACCATATGAATACAATACATTTATAACTGATGTTTTTAATTTAAATTAAATAAATAATTATATGTGTGAGTACAAAAACAGTTTTTGTTATAATAGTTAAAAGCAGAGTTCCATTTAAACTAGATATTAAATTTACTCTTAAATTCATGAAAGACATTTTCTTTCTGTATTTTTATAACATTAAAAATTTGTGTAAGGAATTCTGTAATATCCTGTAATGACGATGTTCAAAGTGAAGTACAAATACTAAAACTTATAGACATAAAACTTTGATATTTTAAATGGAAGATGGTGTGAATCATTGATAACTCGTATAGATGAAGTAAGGAAAAAGAAATTAAAAATACTTCTAAATAATCTAGAGTTTTAAATTTACAATTTAAAAACTGAAAAATGATGCAAAATAATCCCATTAATTATGGTATGGCTTCATATTGTATTAAAAAATATTATTTTGAAAATCATAGATCAAAATATCTTTATTTGCAATTTTCTCAAAATGTATTTTTTAGTGATTCAGGTACACTTTGCTCAAATTCTACTTTCCCTATAGTGCTGATATTTTGCATAATACAAGATTCACTTCTTTTCAATAAAGTGAATTAATTCGTTCTCAAATAAACATTCACAAATTTCAGATATAGCAAAATTTCTGCATGAAACTTAAAAGGAAGTAAATCACTAAATTTAAAATATTTTAAAATTTCTATAAATTCATTTTTTTCAAAATTTCATTTCATTTATTTTTTGGATAGTTCTGTTTGAAAACACTCTTGAAAATTTTAAAACGATATATGCAGTGGATTTTATGCAAAGTGCACCTAAAGGTAAGAACATGTCTCGAAAATAAAAAATAGTTATTTGTTATTTATTGCTTATGCAAATTTATTTGTGATTTGAAATGGATTTTTTTACATCAACAGGCACATAAATATACAGCTAATTCAACGTAAACAATTTACCCCAATTGCTTATAATTTAAGTAAGTGAGGACACCATTTAAATTTGGTGTAAAATAGTTCATTTTCCTAGTCGCAGACGTCCCAGTTACCTTAAATATCCATAGCTATAATGTCATTTGGGCAATTCAGTTAGAAAAAGGATGGATCTGAAAAACTAAAACTACAAAATTTGTGATAATTACAAAATGTAAGCATTGTAACTTCTTGTGAGAAAAATAAACACGAAGTTTCAGAAAATGGAATATTTTTCTTGGTATGTATTAATTTGTAAAATTTTCTTTTGTCTTTTAGGGGATAATAGTCTTTGTAGCTCCATATCCCACAAACCTGTAACTGTAAACATGAGGTAAAAGTAAACAATAACAATTGGTATTAATGATGACCAATTCTTTCTCAAAAAAAGAAAAAAGCTTTCAGTGATGGTCCATCCAGAGCACACTTAGGAAACTTTGATATGAAGATTGAAGCATCCACTCTAATGTTTCCAAATGTCGTGGGGATAAGAAAATTTATCAATGGAGTTTTAAGGAAGAATTCGTAGACAGACAAAAATAACAAACTGTAGAAAAAAGCTATTCCTTTCGAAAGTGAAAAACAAACAGTGCTTGTCTGGCAAAGATGTTAAGACTCTTGCATATCAACCATTCTGAATTTATAAGAGCAGTGTTAACCCTACGAAAGTTTCTTTCTCAAATCTAGAGTTTTTTTTTATTTGAATTTAATAAATAAAAGGAACCCGAAATAGAGCAAATGAGTTGAAGGTCTTTGAGAAATTGTATTTTTGTTCTAATTTTTAAGAAACCTGTCAACTCATGGTGTTTTGTTTCCTTAAATGCGTTTTATTGTATTGAAATATGTAAGATAATCCAAATATGAAAACAAAAATTGAAATTTCGTAGGATAACTCTCTCAGTCAAAAGGATTTAGTATGCCTAGAAGGCAAGAGTTTTAATTTTGTACCATCTAGTTCGAAATGATTATAAATAACTATTTGTCAGCATACCTACTCGTTTTAAGTCTTAAAGTTTTCTATAGAAACGAAAACACTATCAAGTTATGAGTTCAAAGCTTGTAGGGAATTTCAAATAAAACATTCAAATTTAAAAAATAAATAAAATATATTAGATTATGAATTTCAAACCACGAGCATTGAAAGTAGTCAGTTTCTGCAAATCCCTTGCTTAGCAGTTCTCTACTCAACAAAAGAAACACGTTAGCTGAATTTCAAGTCTACGTGCGTAATAGCTCAAAAAAGCAATTTTTGGTTAAAATGTCCCCACAACCCCTCCACTTGGGGAATCTATTTTCAAACAGCAAATTCTTCGCGGATCCCTACTCAACAAAAACATGGCTGCCGAATTTCAAGTCAATTTTAATAGTTTTGATTATCTCGTAATGAGTGAGAGAGTGAGTTTTTCTCCTTTATATGTATATAGAAAAAATTTCAGATTACACCAATATTTGACAATTCATTTGAGATGCAGAGAAGTCTAAAAATATGCAACAAAAGTAGTTTGGGGAGGAGAGAGAAACGGTGTGTGTGAATAAAAATTCACAAAATTTATCAGAAAATCCTACTGGTAAAATACTTTTAAAAGAAATTCCATTCCTTTCAAAGCTTTGGGAATTCACGGATTGCGTTGAGTCTTTGTTGAGTAGTTCAATAGAATAAATCTTGCTGAGTTGAAATCGTAATATATTTTTCTCAGAGTCGCACGAGAAGCTGTTTCATTGGAAATACAAGGAAAACATATTCATGCAGTCAACTTCTCAAAATTAAAGTCGGTATGGCGATTAGATCTTTGGGGAATATAATTCTGATCTATTTCTATTAATATTTTATTGTTATATTTCACAAAATTCATTTTAACATTTTCATTTTCAATAAATGTGAATGATACATTTTATTTCATAATTTTATATTATAGTACATAAACAGTGTTTATTATTTTTATGATAATTTTTTAATAGATACAAAATTCCAAAAAAATTATTTTCTTATAAGTGGCATTTGATTTACATATTTGTTTCTTTTTTATTTTGTTATTTCCATTTATATATATATATATATTATGGTGTTTTATTTGTTAACAACCATTTTCTTTTATCCGTCTTTTTCTTTGAATTAGTTGTGTTCCTTTACTGTTTCTTTCTTTTCTTAAATGCAAGTTCTCCACAAAAGCAAAGTTTTCTCTTATTAAACCTTATTTACTCACAGTATTAGTTTTTAAAACTATATACCAATGAAAAAAGCACAATTTTCTTGAAAATACGAAGTACAGAAATATATTGATTTGTTATGAAACATTACTCCTAACTTAGTATACATAGTATTCAAAAACTACTTTTTTTACTCATTTAATTATAAGCAATTGCCTACAGGTACATTAAAAGGTGAATAGAGATTATTAGAGATATTTCCTTTCAATTGGATGATAATGTGGAATCACAAAATATGTTTTATAGACCATACCAAGAACTTTTTAATAATATCTCACAATTAATAAAAATTAATATTAATAAGTTAATTACATCTAAATTCTTATCTGGTACAATTATATTTCTCTATTATATTACTATTTGAACAGCTTGTGGTTCAAAATAGTATTTTTTTTTTGTGAAACGATCTGACATATTCATATGATGTTTGCCTTTTATTTAGGTATTTCAAATGTTAAATAAGTAAGAAGACTAAATTTTTCTTGTTAACACATATACATAAAGAATAATAAGTAAAACGAAAAATTAAGTTTAATATATTTTTTAAAAATTATTTCACTGTTTAAGCTGAGATCAATCCTTGAAATGTAAGAAAATAAAGTTTTTCTATTCTTTTTTCTTTCCCTAATTTCATACTTTTAAGTTATTCAAGAACAAATGGCAAATTAGCTGTGATTTTTCTAGTAATGTAATTAAACACAATTAATATTCCCTAAGTTATGTTAATAGGTAAATAAATATTATTAATATACGCATTCAGTAATTTTTTCATGCTCCAGCCTATTCCGTGCTATTTGATTAGGATTTTATAACATCTAAAGAATCACAACGCAAAGTATAATTGCACTAATATGATAAATTTCCAACCTACTTGATTTAAATGTTTCTAAATTAGTATTTTAGCGTTACAAGTTATTTTACGCAACAGGCTTTTATTACGATTTATTAAATGCTAAGGCTAAGTAATTAGTTTTTCATATGAGAGAAAGAAAACTAAATAAAAATATTTGGGTATAATACTGACAATACTCAAAAAATAATCATCACATACTTAAAAATACGTATTTTTTAAACTGATGATATGAAAAAGAAGAGTTTTAGTTTTATTTGTAAGAATAATTATCAATACTTCAGCAAGTGGTTATTCTTGTAATTGTAGTAGTGTAAGTTTAGAATCTTATTTTTACAATAACGTATTTAAAACCTTTGGCCTTTCATCCACAAGATTTAAGTTATCAATTTAATTGAACTTGTATGATGCTTTTATTTTAAGTAATTGATTAATAAAATTTAATGCCAGTATGATTATGCAAATCAATATAGTTTTATAAACTGCTAAATGCAGCAGAATTTATCAGGAAAATTTTAAGTTTTTATTTGTTTCTCAGGGGTTTTAACTTTTTCTGGAGGGCTGAAAATATAAAGAATATTCAAATACATATAACTCTTTTGAATTGAAATTAAATAACTCGAATCTTTTACACATTATTTATAAAGGAACAAGGCTTCAAAAAACTATAAAATGTTTAAAATAGAAGCTTAATTTTAAAAATTATAAGCATATGAAAATAAGACATTTTTTTATAAGAAATATTAATTAAGTCTTACTGCGCGCATACTATTTTTAAAAGTATTATCTTTAATTACTATCAATAAGTTGATTTATAAATTTAAATAAATCGAATAATAAATTATATTTTTTAAAAAATAAAAAAAATTATATTTTCAAATTTTTTTTAAAAAATTTCAATATTTTTCAAATATTTTGAAATACAAAAGACATATTATTCTTAATTTATTAGGGCATAAATTGTATGATACATTTTATAATTATATTAAGTTTTATGCATCAAACCCTACTATTTTAGAAAATAGCTTGCGCGCAGTAAAACTTAATTAATATTTCTTATAAAAAATTTCTTATTTTCATATGCTTATAATTTTTTAAATTATGATTATATTTTAAACATTTTACACTTTTATGAAGCCTCATTCCTTTATAAATAATGTGTAAAAAATTCGAATTATTTAATTTTAGTTTAAAAGAGTTATATGTATTTCAATATTGTTTATGTTTTCAGCCCTCCAGAAAAAGTTAACACCCCTGAGACTCCTTAACTAATATCACAGTACGACTACCCAAATAATTATTAAAGATGGTTTTAACTGATTTTCAAATACAATTAAGCTAGTAGTACGAAATCCTGAATTCAACATCTTCATCTCTCGACTTCTACAACACCCTAAAAAATAAACTACGTCTTAGGAGATGCGCAGCAGAGTACTATCACATCACTCGGCTGATTTGACTGAATCTTCAGTTAGAATTCCTTGAACATAGATTCTACAACCAGATTTTTTTTCTTTCCTTTATTACCTTGATGTTTTAATTATTACAATAATGATCCTAACATTTATTGAAAGTTTATTATTTATTTAATTCCCTTAACGTAAATAAATATTGCAACTCTCTCTCTCACATTGCGTGGGATTTGGTCTTAATAAAATTATCATAATAGCGAAATCTATTGAAAAAGGAAGGTAAAATATATTTTTTTTCAATTAAAAAGAACCTTTCGGAAACACTACAACGAGAAAATCCATTTAAAAAGTTGAATGGTAAAGGATCTTTTTAGACAGTATAAATTTGATTTGAATGTTATCCAAAAGAAAATTAATTTCACAATATTTTGTATATGTTTTTAATAAAAAAAAATGTAGAATGTTTCATTTTCAATTCCATTCACTTTTTTACGAAGGTAATTCAAAAGAAGAGCTAATATAAGATAATTTAAAGTATTATTCATATTTAATAAGATTTTCTTCAAAAAAAATTTTTAAAGTGAAGAAGTAAAACGTGAGTTTTTTCCTCAGTAATTAAATTCCTAGTTTTGAAGACTACGATTGAAATAAATCTCGCATATTTTTAAAAATATGTATTAATTTGTTCCCATAAATAAATAAATACCTTCAAGGAAATAGTTTTCATCAAATTATCTAATTACTTAGATTTAAAAGTCACGAGACATTAACATTTTATACAAATTAGTAAATTCATAGAACATTAGTTTCAAACTATCTCGGATAAATTTTTAAGATTTCGTAAACCATTTTTCTGAACTATAGCAAACTGATGAAATTAATTAAGGACGGGGAATAGCTTATGTTAATTTGTTGTGTGATATTTCAAAATAACAGTTTTTAACGCATAAAATTAGTTAAGTAATGATTTATTTATGATTGTTATCTTACTTCATATTTGTAACAGAAAAAATTGTATATACACACACGTGTGTGTGACTTATGACATTTTCAAGGAGGATATTTTTTCTGGTTGCTGCAATCGGTAAAAGGATTGTTAAGGAAACATGTTGCTATTTCAAAATTACCAATTTATTTAACAAGCACCAAACTAAACCTGAAAACATTTTTTGTTTGTTGTGGAGATCTCAGTCTTTGTAGTTCCATAAACCAGGAGCTTTTAGAACCATACGACTTAAGTAAGAGCTTTTGTGATTGGTCAGAAAACACGGATGATACAGTATTGCATCGTTTTGTTTTAAAAACGCAAGCGTGACAGATTTTTGGGAGATGAATTTCCCGTTTGACGGATAAGCTAAAAATGAATTTTCACACGAAGACTAGGAGAGCGCAAGGCCATTATAAAATTAAATAAAATTGCTCGGGAGAAAATTTAAGTGAACTATTAGATATAAATGTGCAAAATGTGCTACATTAAACGCTGAAGGTTACATGTTTTATGTACCGTGTGTTAAAAGATAAAATTCTCCCTGGGGTTTATATCAATCACTTAAATTATTATTATTTTAAATGGAATATATTACGAACATAACTTTCTTTCTATTTTCGAAAATATTTCTTTTAACTCTAGAATAGCGTTTCTCAAACTGTGGGGTGCGCCCCCCTAGGAGGGCGTGATAACTCTACGAGGGGGCCGCGAGCATATTGAAAAGTCGAAGACAAAATATTATTTTTCAAAAATTATTAATTTACTGAAATTAAACCAGCAAAATACATTCTGGCATAATAAAAAATAAAATACACATTTACACTGATATAATACATTTATAAATGCATCAGTACTGCACAATGTATTTTATAGTTAATTTAACAATACTAAAATAAGAACAATATTAATAATTACCAATGAACCCATGGACTTGCCATACATAAAATTATATAAAAAAATTGACACTTATCTTGATAATTTATAAGATTTATAATTAATCCCTTAACTGTCGATTAAAAATTACGTGATTCGCTCCCCAATGCCACCTTTTTCCTCATAGGCATGCGTTTGTGATGGATTGGGGGGGGATAGAAAAAAAGGAATGCATAAGCAAATGACCTGAAAAAAGTAAATCCTTCGCAAACACTGCAAAGATCCTTTTATTGCATTTCCAAAGTCTTAGGAATAATTCTATGGATAGCAGTGCACAGAAAATAAAGTACTTCAGAAAGACGTATATATACGTCTGGGGAAATTAACGCTTTGGCTGAGCGAGGTGTTTATATACGCCAATGGCACTTAAGAGGGGAAAGCCATTTTGTAGATTTAATGTCAAAGCATATTATTGAATTAAATACATTGTTATTGTATACATTATTGGAGGGGAGGGGGGGCGATGGAAACTATGATTGAATATCGGGTCGCAACTATTGAAATTTTGAGAAGCACTGCTCTAGAAACGTATCATTGGATAAACCCTGATAAAAGTCTTCACACTTACATATAATGTTATCGTACCATTTTTCAGAGTAAAATACTATATTTACTATTTTTAAGCATACTTAAGGGTTACATTGTATAACGAACTAAGAATAATGGTTTGTAAAGTGAGATACAGGAATTGAATTGAAATTTCGGGGGAAAAAACAAGTTTGCTTTGATTTTTTAGTACCTCTTGTATTTGAGTGATTTCTCTGATTAGAAAGTAGTTTATAATGTTTCTTTCTTTTTGAATACTAATTATATTATTTCTCAACTTGACAGACATAAATATTTAATTTGTATGTTATTTTTTTTACTCTTACAATATTATATGATAAATGTATGTAACTTCTTGATTTTGTTCTAAATATCGATCTTCAGAAGCATATTTAAAGAAACATGAAAATTATTTCCGTGATAAATAATTTTTTGTTAGTTCGTACGATTATAATAATCAAGATGTTTCCAGAGTTGTTAAAAAGTTTTAAATTTGTGAAATTATGATTGTTTATTTAAATAGCATAGTTTAGGTGCCATGGTTTTCACTTAGTTAATCTCAGATTATAAAATCAAGCAAGCCAAATGATTTAAACTACGAGAAATTTGGATGTTAAATGAAAAGAAAGAGCCGAATGAGCCGATAAAAAAGAATTATTTTAAGGTATATAAATAAATTTATTTTATACAAAAGTAATACTTGAAAATAAGGAGTGACAAAATTTATAAAGATAAATTCCCCGTCTCAGAAATCTCATCTGATCTGATACTATAAAATATGTATAGGTGCCTAAAGTCTAGACTCTGAAAATGAAGAAAATTAATTTTATTTAGAGAATTAAAGAGTGTTATAGTGAAGTAGCATATTGAAATGATCACAACTGACTTCTATCATACATAAGTTCTCAATTTCTGTGATACGTTATTCTTTTCATTATTACTGTTTGTTTTGATACCCAAAAAATTGAAAACAGGGCTTATAGAATTGATATTTTTTTCCCTCTCTTTTGCAGCGAGAAGTGTGTATCTCAAAACTTAATGTTTTTGAGATCAGTCTATTAATTTCATATCTTATTATCTAATCTTTCATCTCATAATTTGAAAGCATTTTTTAATTTAAATTCCGAGAATGATAAGAAACAATTTTATTTAGAAATTTTTCACCACGTTAGAAGTATTAATTTTTTTCCTATTTATATTAATGTACGTCTTTGTTGTGATTATGTGAATTTGACAAGAAAATTCTAAAAAAAGCAATATTTGAGGAGAAATCAAGCATTTGTTCAATTTATTTTAAATGGGAAATAAATTATATAGTTGGTTAAATATTGAAAATTTGCTTTTAAGATTACCTGAAATACAGTTATTTTCTAAATTTAAAGGTAGAAGCAACAGAAAGAAAAATATTTTCCGAGAGGTTTTATTATAAATATTTGTATTCGGTGTATGAAATTGTTATCTCAGAATATTATATGGTAAATTTTGTTGTGGAAAATTTAACAGTTATACAATATAATGAATCCAAAACACAAAAGTTAAAAATAATATCAGAGGTAGAGCACATATTTTTGTACTTTATTACTAGGGCTGCTTTTTTGTATACAACCAGTACGAAAAATTTTTTGAAAATGTTATACGTGTTTAAAAGTAGTTATAAATTAATAAATATTAAGATTTCTACATGGATATTGTATGAAAAGAGAAATAAATGGTAAGGCTCTTTGTAAGCGAAAAATGATTAAGGTTATTAAATGATTCATTTAGCTATTCAAAACTAGGGAAAATAACGCATCACAAAATGAGTAAATTATTGGTTTTTAAATAAAACGACTTCCTTATAATTAATGCTCACAACTGTAGTTTGTGCATTCTAAAAAGATTTATTTCAGTCAAAATAACGGCATCATTTCCAAAACATAAAGCCTAAATATTTTCCCAAACTAAGAATTAATTCACTTTTTAACAGCAATAAAAAAATCACACATAATCTTGAAATTTCAGATAAATTTCTACACAAGTAAACAGATTTACGTCGTAGCAATCAAATGCAGATGTAAAATTCCCAGGGATATAAAATAGAAAAAGTTGACTCTCAAATGAGCCTGTAAAATAGAGTCAAGAAAATGAATAAATGGAGCTCAAATCCACTTTATGAAAGTATAGAATATCCCCAAAAGAACCTGATTTCTATAGTTTAAAAATGTGAAGAACATTTTCATAGAACATAGAAGTGTGTGAAAGAACATTTTCTTACATTTATAAAGTATTTGATATTTCTTTTTATACAGAAAGATAAATAATGAAATTTAGACAAAAAATGTTACTAAACGAAAGAAACTACAAAAGTTTTTGCCTACAATTCCAATAGACGATAAAGTCCTGTGTTCTGTCAATGTAAGAGGAACAATGAAATATAGAGAAAAATTTGTATAAGGATATATATTTCTATACGAAAGGAATTTGTATTAATTCAACCAAATAGAAAAATGCGTGATAAGTATTTTAAATGCTCTTTTAATTTTGTTTATATTCTACTTATCTTTATACTAGGTTTTAATTTCGCATTTCATTAAGAAAGTACTTTAAAAAGATGGTCGAACATTTAATTTTGTTCATTTCTAATACTTTAATAGTATAAAGTTGGCATTAAAACATACAAAATACATATAAATAATACATAGATATTTTTCCCATTTCAGCGAGATTAAAAAATATCTAGCAAATTAGAAAATATTAAAAATATACGTGTTCATTTCATACATTTGATTCTAAATCAATCCTGGATACATGAACCAGATCATAAAAAATATGAATATTTTAATTGTTTAAGTGTATTAGCAAATCCTAAAGCACCTTTTATCCAGTTTTTATGCCTACGCTTTAAGTACACGAAACGTGAGTTCTCTATAAAAAAAACGAGATCAAATATCCCATTTTGTTACTTTAGAAAACCTTTTTAATTAAATTAAATTTTTCTGAGTTTCAAAATGCACTACTTTAGACATATAAAGATTTTATTTAATTTCAGAAGATAAACAATGAGAGGAATAATTTGAAGAAATTTTAACGAGATATAACTAATCTTAAAAGGTAAATCTTCTATTTTAACAGATTTTTTTTCGAAGACAGCATTAAAAAACTAACGGGAAGTATTATCTCAAGAGCAACAATTTGATCCATTTAGAAGATTGCTGCACTTAAAGATAAAAATTAATTACTTTTATTTCACACAAACTATTTCAACGAATTGAAAAAAAAACTTATCAAGTACATGCTTATCAAAGTAATCTAATAAATGTTTTACAAAATTTAATGAATACATTCTTATAACATATTTTTCAAATTCAACACAAAATAATCTTGAATGCTATCACTTTCTAAACTGGAATTAATGTTGATCAACACATTGATAAGCAAAAAATAAATGGTCTCAAAATAGCGTTATTCGTAACGTTAAATAAAGAAATACAAATACAAAATTTTTCATTATTTTACTTTTAGCACAATATAAGCAAACCTATTTTTTATTCCAAAGTACATTGAAAATGTTATTGTAATGGATATCAAATACACTGAATTCGAAAAGCTAAGCGATTTGTTAACTTTTTAAAATCAATCAAAAAGGCAATCGAGCAGCGCCAAAGGAATGCTGAAGTAGTGGAAGAAATAAAATTAGCTAGTTACGACTCATCAAACAATTCCTGTAAAAAGATGTAGATCTTCTATCGAGTAGAAGCCAAATATTTCAAACATTTAATTCATTAAAGTTTTACACAAAAATATTTTCGGTTTAATTTTTTAATTTGTTGCTTTGTTTAAATTACCATTTAGGATTAAAGTTTTTGAAAAGAAGCCATTTTGTGAAAACAAACAAATAAATAAAACAATATAAAATAAAAAAATAAAATAAGAATGCCAATAATAGTTATGGATAGAACAATATAAAATAAATAAATAAAAAATAAAATAAGAATGGCAATAATATCTATGGATAGAAAAGTATATAGTTAGTGTTAAAACATTTTGGAATCTTAGCTAAATAGGCCATCGTTTGAAATAACTTGTTTTAGGTCATGTATGACATATTTCTTTTTATGGAGAGTCAATGTTAGGTGACATCGTTTTTTAAAACCGACCTAACTACGTTAATTTTAACTAAACCAGCAATATATTTGCGCTATTTGTGACTGTGATGAATAGCAAGGCTATGTAAGATCCCGTTAGGGAATCAATCACTGTCAAATAGTGAAATTTGTGGTCACAATACTTAATGATGTAATAGAGGATGTCAATTTCCCCCATTTT
Organism: Trichonephila clavata; assembly: GCA_019973975.1. Lineage (NCBI taxonomy): Eukaryota > Metazoa > Arthropoda > Arachnida > Araneae > Nephilidae > Trichonephila > Trichonephila clavata. Next base: position 124,572 of record BMAO01033755.1, on the reverse strand, counting down.
CAGCTAGTCCTTACTTATCCAAGTGATATGAAATTTTCTTTATTTTCCCCAGAACTGGAATGATCCCATCCTTCCACCCCAAGACCATTTGATTTTTGTTGAGTTTTGGGACACCCTGTATATTTGTGTCAAGTCAGATGCTGGAAAAAGTTGAGTTTCAGCTTTTTAAGAGAGTAGTTTTAGAAATAAATGAAAAAAAAATGTAGTTATATACATTTGTTAACTTGTTATAATTGAGGGGTGGAAGTTTTGAGTACTGATTGAACAAAAAGTTGCATTAATGAAAAAAAAAATTAAGCAAAGATAATTTGCACACCAGAATATCTCTCTCTAATATAAAAAAATATTAAAATTTACACAAATTTGCTTTCGTCTGGGAGGAGATGGAACTTCATTTTAGGAAAACAGAATAAAAAAGATTAATTACACATTGATAGTTTCACATACAAAGGAAAACATTTCCTAAATTGTAATTTCTGGCATGTACTCAAAGAATTAAGAAAAAAAAAAAATGTTCTTACATAAAGAAAGAATGAATTGGGATTTCCTATTAGTGAACAAAGAAAAAAAAGCAAGTGCAACTGATCCCAATTATCCTCATTTTATGTAATTGAAATCCATAATTTATCTTCTTGGTAATTTTATTGCAGTTCTGTATTGTTTCATTGCTTTCTTTCATTTTTTGTCAACAAATAAATAAATGAATGCTTGTTTGTTAAATGTATATTTTTGTAACTAAAATCCATTATTGTATTTGTTTTTAGTTTTGGCCGATTGATACTTTTTCTTTAATAATAAAGATTACTACTTTTCTTCAACTTTTTTATAGAAGGATGAGTCTCAAACAAAGCATTTTTTATTTGGGACATCATTACAATATTGTTATAATTACTAAGCTATTGCTAGATTTTCCAACTTATGGCATTTTATTCAGATATTTTAACATAGCTTTAAAATCTTAATAGATATGATCAATTATACGTTGATGATTTCTCCTTAATGGATATGATATCCAAAAGAGCAACTTTACTGCTTTTTTGACAGAAAAATATTTGCCTTAGAAAATTTTAGTTTCTTTTCTTTTTGAAAAAATTTAAATTGACCAGACTTATTACTTTTCTATTCAGTTTTCTAGTTCTTGAATTGAAGAAAATTTTCGTTTAAACAAGAAAACATGCAAATTATGTTATTAAAGGAATTTATTTAACAAAAAGAATGTGTAACATTTATACATTTTAATTTATATATGAAAAATAAATAGTTTGTATTTTTAAATTGTGCAATTATATTCTGTCTAAAAATAATGATCTAAAAAATTCTTTGTAAGAGTGAGGACAGAGAAGAACTTTCTTTAATATACAAGTATGTGGAAGCAGATCTGGTCGTATATTAAAAAGTTTTCAAGGAAACCAGGAAAAGAAAATCTAGAATAAAATATCTGATTTTTATATATAAAACTATTCAAAATATTCGCGGAGCTGCAAACTATTAACTCTAAAATCCCCTTGATTACATGGATAATTCTTGGTGTATTTAAATATATCCTTATTGGAAATAATTAGTACTTTTCAAAAGAATTTTTAAAATGGAATGTTTCATTAAAAAAAAAAGAGTTTTATTCTAATTCTAAGTCTATTATTCTAAGTTTAAAAATGATATTTAAGCAATTATTTATAAGTGTTTTTCTTATTATCAAAAACATACCCTTATCAAAATATTAAGCAAAATAATTAGTTGAGAAAAGACTTAACTTATTATATATAAAACCCCAAAAACTATTACATCTTATTTCCATTTTTGATAAAAATAGAAAAGCCTTCAGAATTTTGAAAAAAATACGTAACCAAAGTACGGTATGCACTCATTTAACGGAGTTCAGATTCTTAGAGTTTACCAAACATAATTCTAATAAACATCTTTCACCTACAGTGTTCACATTTAAATAATATGTAATGTGAATAATATAAAGTTTTAATTCTTAATTATTTGGTTTAAGACACGCATTAAATTACCAAAAAACTAAAATGGGAGAAATAGACTTCAATCATAAAAAGGGCCAGTAGCAAAAATGAAAATATTAATCGAGCCATTTAGTTACATCGAAGCATTCTAAGGAACTGAAAAAAGTATATATATATATATATACTGCTCTAGAGGATTGCCAGAGATTGCTAGCATTTTATAATTTCACGAAAAATTGTGATGCATCTACGAGTAATAATGTGGGTAAGAATGATTGTTCCCCGTTATTTTTTTTATTTCAACTCTGTAAGCAACCATTATTTATTAAGTAATCATATTACTTAAAATTGATTTTAGGGATCGATTTTAAATTAGGTTTTCAAGTTCAATTTGGAAATCCTTTGGTGTAGCCTGTTAGAGCCTTTTCAGCAACTGGCAAGTAATTCTGACAATCGTTACCTCTTATCTTTGCGAAGCAGGGCTGCCTAAAATGTATAAATATGAGTCATGATGTAAACTAAACTTCTTTGATTTAGGTAGAGCGTTTCCTAAATATTATTGTATGAAAGCAAATAAAAAGGAATCAGCTATGTTTGACAATAAAAAATGATAAGTTATTTCGATTTTTGTTACTAAGTACATTTAGTTCTTTATATAATAGTCTTATTTTCCAGCTAACAAATTTTACTGTCTAATTTAAAGTTAAAAAAGAAAAAAAAATAATGTGCCATGTGAGGTTACCATGAAAAAAGGTTGAAATCTTAAAAGTCTCAGCTTCTTTGTGGTCCCATTATAACCAAAATATATCTATTGCCCCTTGTAGAATCCTTGCTAATCTTTATAAAGTACACTGACGGGAAAAAATCGCAAAATCAAGAAAAAATTATTTTGGAGTAATGAAGTTTGAACGATGCAACTCTCTAGCTAAAATTTTTAACTGATTAAATGTTCAAGATCACAGGTTCATTTAAGCTCAAGAAAATGCATTCCAAGTGTGAAATGCTGCTATGTTAGAAATCGGGGTAACCTCCAGAATTTTGAATGCAAGCCTGGAAGCGTGCATGCATTGTGTCCTACAGGTGCCAAATGTCACTTTATGGTATGGAGTTCTATGCTTGTTATACTTGTTATGTCAATACTGGGATGGTCAGTGCAGGTTGTGGAGAATGCTGGAGTTGTCTTCCAATGAAGACAATTGGAGACAGATCTGGTAAACTCGCAGGTCAGGGTAATATGTCAATACTCTGTAGAGCACGTTGCGTTACAACAGTGGTGTGAGGGCTAGCTTTATATTGTTGAAAACATCTCCTTTGAATGCTGTTCATGAATGGAAGTACTATAGGGTGAATTACCAGACTGACGTACAAATTTGCTGTCAGTGTGTTTGGGATAACCACGAGAGTGCTCCTGCTGTGTCATAGGAAATTGCTCCCCAGATCATGACTCCAATTGTAGGTCCAGTGGGCGAAGGCCGCAGACAGTTTGATGCAAGCGTTCCCTTGACCTCTTCTGACCAACATAAGGCAATCACTGGCCACCAAGGCAGAACCTGCTTTCATCAGAAAACTCAACAGATGTCTACTCCGTCCTCCAATGAGCTCTGGCTTGACACTACTGGCATCGCAAACATCAATGGATTCGGGTCAGTGAAATACACAATACAGGAGATGTCATTGAAGTAACCGATTTTTAACAGTTCGTTGAATCACTTTGACACCAACTGCAGATCGAATAACTGCTGCAGACGAGTACGATGCGTCCCAGCCATAGGCTGAACACGGGGGGTCTTCCCTCTCAGTAGTGTCACGGGGTCTCCCGGAGCTCGGTCTTCTTGAGGTAGTACCATCTCTTGACCACTGCTGCCAAAATACCTGCACAGTGGATTCATCCCGTCCAATTCTTTCTGCAATATCGCGGATAGAAAACCCACCTTCTCGTAGCCCTAATACACGATCTCATTCAAACTCGGCGAGCTGTTGATAATGGTGTCTTCGTCTTTTTACAGGCATTATTGGCTAACATCAACTCAATACATCAAATTTCACAGACAAATAACTCTCACGAATTTTTCAGTACGCATTTAAAGCAAAGCTGATTTGCAAGTTCTGAGTGGCGCTGCTAGCGCCACACTTAAGCTCGAAACTTGAATCGATGTTATCTTTCAGATGTATAAATACGTCTACCAAATTTCGTTTATCTAACGCAAGTATATCTTGGTGTTGGGATTCTTTTCGGTCAGAGTATTTCGAAATAGCATTTCTGATAAAAAGTTATTTAAGTTCTATAATTAATACTTATATTTTCGTAATGGTTTCGCAGAAGTACAGACCATGAAATATATTGTCTGTTATTTTAAAAATGAAATCTTTTATGTGATGAAAGGGAAATATATGTTTAATACTTCTGCATAGTTCCTTGTATGCTTCAAAATGAAAATTATTAGTACCATTTCAAACTTATATTGCAGTTATTCAAGGAAAAGAATGCGTAAATGTTTGATCGAAATTAATACGAGCTTAACATATTTGTGTGAAATAATTCCTTGTTGAGTGTGAGTGAATATGTAAATTTCTTGTCAACAATATATATATATATATATATATTCGAATACTTTTATTGAAAAAGAAAATAGAAACTTTCTCAGGTTTTTTTTCCCATTTTGATAAGAACTCCCAAAATTCAATAATGTTTTATTTTTATACTTTTTACAAGGTTTATATTTTGCAATTTTACTTAGGAATTTAAGTTTGTGTAAATTTTATAATTAGTTTGAAGTTGTCTTAATGTTTGAGTGTGAATGAATAGTTTTATTTATTTTTTTTTACATTAAAAACTCAAAAGAGTCATAGCTTCCAGTGCCTTTTATCAAATAAGAGTGATATGCATAAAATATTTTTATGCGAATCACCTGTATTACCAGTACAACTAAACGCTGTAAATTGAATACAAATTTTAAAAATAATCCATGCCTATTTTTAGTTACTTTACATAGACATGTAAGAAACTTAAATTTTGGGAAATCCCCTGAAAGCATAAAAATGCTACAGTAATTTACTGATGTACAAGTTTCGATTACTTATTTATAAAACATAATTAAATAAAATAGAAGGAGAGTTATTCCTCATTTTTCATTAGCCTATTCTCCAGAAAAGTCTTTCTATTCTAAGAAAAGAATTTTACAGGCGTTGTTCATAAATACTATTATATGTTACTCGTATTAAAATGTTATATCAAAAGGTATATAACACATTATTTTCAGAAACTGCGCCATTCTTCCTTTAAAACATTATACAAATATCTAAGGAAATAATGGTCGTTAGCTTAAATATTTTGCTGTGGAGTCTTATTTTGGAGAACTTAATGAGGATCTCTACTCGAGAAAATGTTTAAAAAGATAACTTTGATCACATACCAAGTGTTGAGTTGTTTGATCATAAGTCAAAAAAGAGCTCACAAAATTCTAATTAGCGTTGAAGTGGTTTGAACTTACTCCAAAATATAAAATGCAATTTTGTTTCGAAAGGTCTATTAACACATGAAACTTGTTTTGTAAGTGGGAAATAAAATTATTTAGAAAATGCTCTAAAATATGTTTTGGTAATATTTTCCTATGAGAGATATTTAACTTATTAATAGCATCTAATCAGATTTCAGGATTATAATTATATTACACTCATATTACATATACATAAAGTATTAAATCAGGCTAGATAAACAAGGAAATAAAATTTTAAGTAACATATACCGTAAAATCCGGCATATGACGCACACCTATACTTTAGAGCTGCATTTTTTAATTTTTAGGTATAATCGTGTCGTATAATGCGCACCCCCTTTTTTACGAAAAAATCTGAAGTGACAATGCTTTTGTGGTTTGAAATCATTTATAGGAGGTATTGTCCCAGACTTTAGAAAAAATAGTGTACTTCTAAAACTATAACACTTTTAGTTCATTAGGCCTGTCAATTCTTTTAAATAAACAGTATTTCGATATGTGTAGGAATCAATTTTTTTTTTATGCTCATATGTTTTGTTATTTTTAAAGCTCTCGTTTTTATATCCGGCGTATAACTCGCACCCTTAAATTTCGAACTTATTTTTTTGTGCTAATAGTGCGCTTTATACGTCAGATTTTACGGTACATTAATTTGAGCTTTATTATTGACGCTAAGTTTAAAAGATGTGAAATATCATTTGCATATAATATATATGGATTATTTTCAAGTTACTTTTGAAAATGCATCTGCACAATCGAAACCAATAATATCCCTTCTTGAGGAGAAAAGAGTAGGAAAACACTTAAATAAATCTGTTCCTTGAAAGAGTTCATAAACAAAAAATGCAGGAAAAAAGAAGACGAATACACACTGAAAACTTTCAATAATGCAATCTCGTCTCGGGGTGCAGAGAAATCATAAAAATGTATGGATTGATAACTTTTAGTATGAAAATTGTTATAGAGATCAAAATATTTATAAAATAGTAGATAAAATAATTTCTACTTCAATTAGTGTTTCAATTATATACCAAACCAATGGTTCATGAGAAAAGTTATCCGCTGGAATACTGATTGGAAATATTTATTGAAATGAAAAAGGATTTGGTACTTTTTATTGCAATTATATTTATTTATTATATGAAAAAAGATAATTATCTGGACCTTTTTCTTTAAGTAAGCAGCAATTTAACTGTAATAAAATTTTCTAAATCAAAGAGCATAGTTAAAAAAATCTTCATAATTTAATGTTTATAAAATGTTGAGTTGTATTTGAAATAAGAACCAGTGCTAAGAAAAGTACTTCCCTAGAAAGAATTTTGCTTCTGAGCTATCACACAAAGGGAAAGAGGTATTGTTGAAGTGTGGCAAAATGACATGGATATACAAATTGAAAAAGAGTCAGAATTGTTCAACTTTGTTGCAATTGGAAATCGGCAGTTTCTCCACTTATTTTATGAGTGTTTTTATTCAAATGCGATAAGGATTTTGTGATAGCGAATTAAAACAAATTAATCACATTTCCAGTTTTCATTTTGCTACAGCGTTTAACGGGATGATTTGAGCTTAATTTTAATATTATTTGGAATTGTTGTAATTGTCAAGAGGACCGAGTTTTAATTTTTAAATCTGAGGATCCATGATATCGAAGCTTGTTATAATTGCTTTATTCAAATAGATTCAGGAATTTCTGTTGAGCAAAATCTAAATCTTCTGAGATGAGTCTTACAGAGTTGTCAAATTCAACTAACTTTTTTTTACACGGTAAATACAATCCTCAGAAAATCGTTTAAAAATAGTGTAAAAAATACATGCTTCATATGGTAAAATTGAGGATATGTTCCACGACTTTAAAAAATCATAATAAATGAAAAAATTCTAAATATATTTCAGTGCAAAAAAGTAATAATGAAATCCAAATTATATATTTTTTAAACAAAAACAATTCATTTTTATTACCAAAAAATTAAAACTAGTGTCAAGTGAAAATTCACACACAGTGTGTAAGTTCATACAACATATAAAAATTCAAATTGAAATAAGGGATTAATAATTGAATATTAACTAACAACTTAGATATGCATAGAACAACTGTCAGATTTAATTCAAATGAAGAATTTCTTTCATTATTAACGGCCTCTTTTTTTTGTTGTTGTTGCAAAGTCTGTTATTAACGGCTGTTTGGGGGAAGGGGTTCTGAAGTTCCTTATATAATTCTTGATGTCCTGCTACGCAAAACTTAAGATTACGGTGAAATACTAATACACGTCTATGTCAGGATCATGAGTAAGAAAATGTTGTTCCCCATGCTTGTAGCAAATTTTAAGCCCTCGCGAATTTTATTAGCTGTTACTAGGTGAACTTCACCTTCACATTCATTTTTGCCGACTATTTTATTATCATAAATTCGGTATCATCAACCATCTTAAATTCTATAAAATTATCCTCATCCAAAGGGCTTTCTAGCATCAGTTCTTTGATGCCAGCCATTTGCATATTGTTAAACTTTTCGCCACCAATTGCATTTGATAAAGCTATAATTTTAAAAAAAACAGCTGAATTTTGTACTACGAAATTTCCCCTTAATTAAAATTATATATTGAATTCTGCGAACCACTTTAACACGCAATGCAATTATACTGAAGAATGAAATGCTGCGCTCAAATTGAAGTACAACAAAATAATGAAAAAAGTTATTATAAAATTTGTATATTCATAACTCCAGAATTTAGAGAAAACAAGCCATGAAGTGGACCAAGTCACACTTCTACATGTGTGGGCATAAACTGGCCGTCTTTTGATTACACTGTCAAAATTAGAAGTTAAAAAAATTGGTCGGATTCGTGCTAAAACAAAAAAATTGAGTAAAAAAGTATATTGATGAACCGCGTTGTTTCAAAATTGTGTGAAATAAAAAGTTAGATGTACTGTAAATCTCACACAAGACGTTCTTTTATTACATTTATTCTATTGCCATTTATTCGTCAATTGTTTTTGCATTATAATCCCATTTCGTTCCATAATTAGTCATTAGGTCTACACTGCTATTCTCTGTTTGTAATTTTTCTGCATTAATAAAACTTATCTTTCATTAATGAATTACTTCTATGCTTTGTTTGTTATAGAATTGTTTTATTGTTGTATAAAAAGAAACAAGATGATTTTACTTTTTCTTTTAATACCTCAGAATATATTTAGCATTTAAGTAAAAAGAAAATACAATTTTTAAATATATTTTTTCTTAAAAGAAACTGTAAAACGTGTTTATTTCTTTTAAATCTTATTTGAAGTTATTTAACTGTTTTTTCTTTCAATTTCGCAAGCAGGGGACAATGAAAAATACAACTCCAAGAACGAATGGCACATAAAAGAATCAAATCGCAGAGTAGATTTAGCTTTTTGCAAATCATCCGAAACAAACAGCAATTTCAACGAAATACGGAAAGGAACCTGGAAATACTAAAATAGTCGCACCATTATGTTGTAGAGAACTAGTACATCTCACTTTGCTCTATCTTACTGTATAGGTGCATTATGTTGAAATAAATACTGTTAACTTATGGTTGATACAGCCTCTTTGTGTTCTGATTTACACTCATGTCCATAAATTAAGGATAATTCAGAACCACAGAGAAACTGAACTCTAAAATAAAAATTTCACCTGTAGAATTATCCCACACATCTTGAAGCAGAATATGCAAATTACAGGAAACCATCAGATGGCTCAGATAGTACGTCACAATGACGAGAGTGTATGAGAGGGGTATATAAGGAATGGTGGCAAAGAAGTAAAATTGTTCACAAGCGCTTTAAAAGCCTTTCAGTGCAATAACCGCATAGTTATGGCACACAGGAAGCATTTGGATGATTTTTTACGTGGTAGAGTTATCGGACGACTGGAATGTGGATGTACCCAGCTGGAAGTATCCGAGGAACTTGGAATCGCCCAGAGTGTCATCTCCAGGCTTTGGCGACGATTCCAAGATGATGGTAATGTGAGTAGATGTTACAGCACAGGTCGCCCCCGAGTTACAACGCCGAATGAGGACCGGTATTTGGCAGTTACTGCCCAAAGAAACAGACGGAGCACAGCATCAGACCTGTCTCGTCAGCTCTCTTCAGCTACCGGTACGACAGTTTCAAGGCAGACCGTGTACAGACACTTAGGGCACATTGATCTATATGTTCGTAGGCCTGTCAGATGTGTTCCCCTTACCGCAACTCACTGTCACCTGCGATTAATCTGGAGTAGAGAGCATGCATTGTGGACACCGCAACAGTGGTCTTGTGTGATGTTTTCCGACGAGTCCAGGTTTAGTTTGCAGTCTGATTCTCGCCGGACTTTCATATAGAGAGCTCCAGGTACCCGTTACCACCAAGAGAACACCATTAAACGACACCGTTACGGTGGTGCAGGATGGCTCGTTTGGGGAGGAATTATTCTTGGTTCCAGAACTGACCTGCATGCTGAGAGTGTAACGATGACAGGACACATCTATCGGGATGTCATTCTGGAACAACATGTACGTTGGTTTCGGGGCGCCATGGGGGCTGAATTTCTGTTTATGGATGACAACGCCCGTCCTCACCATGCAAACATTGTAGACGAATGCCTTCAATCTTACACTATTAAAATCCGAAGGTAAACAAACGTATCTATCTATCTATGTATCTATCAATGTATGTATGTGCGTCTATCTTCTCACGAACCGTACGACGAAGAAGGTCGCGGAAGGTACCAAATGATCGGGAAATTTCCGGGGAAGCCGTTTTGCCCATTTATATTCCGATATTGTAATTAGTTGAAAAGATATTAATTAAAAACCTTAAAACGCCTAATTGTTTTACTCCTGCCTGTTGTTTACTTGGTGGAACTTCCATTCCGTTTCGGCCGAGCGGTAATCTTACGTTTCCCACCATTTTAAAATTGTCATCCAATTTTCGGTGTTGAAATCAGACAAAAAATAATTACAGAATCGGAAAGATCATTTATTTCGCCACGATACGGTATAATTTTTTTTGTAAAATAATATTTTCTATTGTTTTCGAATTTTTTAATATAGTGTTAAAACTGATGTGTTTTTATGAAAATTATTTCCAAATTGTTGCGTATGAATTTGTTTTCGTGTTATTAAACCGATATTCTACACTAATTAACTTCAAGCCTTTCTCTTTTAGATCCATTCATTTAAAAAACAAAATGACCAAAACTTTTTTTTCTGCGATTTTGTAAAAATTACTCAAAATTTTTACTCGACATTGAATAACTTCGTTATTTATTAAAAATATTGCACGAAACTTTTTTTCTGTGTGTAAACTGATATTATCCGTAACGTATATGAAGATTAAAAAAATTGCTTTAAAATAACGGATTTTAAAAAACATTTTGTTATTTTCGTAAACTGCTGTTTTTTTGAGAAATAACTTAAACTGTAGTTTTTGTACATTTTTTATTTCAAAGTACGTTATTTTTGCAAATAGTTTGTGAAGTTTGAGAGCATTAACTTAAAAATTATGCCCTAAAAATGAAGGTAATGATTTTTAAAATAATTAAAAATACGCGATTTTACATTTGGCCAAACATTGGCGTCGAAAATTAGCTTTGCGCCAAAGACTTTTGACCTGTTTCGCCGTCGACCGCATCTAACTCAAGGGTTACACTAAAAAATTCTGCCTTAAGCAGGGGGAAATCAATAACTTTGGCGAGTAAAAAAAAAAAAAAATGCGTGTGAAAAAGTTATTTTTTCGTCAATTTTTCTTTATATAATTTTCAAAGTTAAATAACTATATATGTCATATTAAGATGATAAAATGCATTCAATGCATTTCTGATATTCATTTAAAATATTTGTCAGTATCGAAATTTTTGTTCTCTTTCAGAAAACTTATAGTCAGAGGATATCACCCGTATGGATTGGCCAGCATACTCACCGGACTTGAATCCAATAGAGCATGCGTGGGATATGCTTGGCCGACGAATTGCAGCCCGTCAACCTCCTCCTACCTGTCTACCGGAACTTCGGAGGTCAATTCTTGATGAGTGGTGTAATATTCCCCAAGATCAGATTGATAATTTGATATTCAGCATGTGTAGGCGTTGTAAGGCCTGTATTGCATCGTCCGGGAGACATACTCCGTATAAACCATCATACTAACCATGTTATACTGTTTTTTGTAAATAGGTTCTTTTTTGAAATTTGCTCCAAGTAGTAAAAATCGCAATTTTTATTAATTATGTCAAACATATAGCATCTGTTTTGCTCTGTACCTTTTCTTTAATAAATAGTCTTTACAAATAAGTCAAATTTGTTTTGCTTATGTCTCTTTCTTTGCCTGAACTTCATTATCCTTAATTTATGGACATGAGTTTAGAATATTTCCTATACAAGTGTTCGGTGATGTTGCATTTTAACTTAATCGCAGTGTTCACAATAATTAACTCTTCGAAACAATGAAATTACTTAAATTGAAAATGAAAAAAAAAAGATAGAGTAATCTAAAATATCACTCTAAGTAGCTCATTTCTTATGAGTTTAGTGCTAAAGTAATTGTAATTTGTGGAAGCATTTTTAAATCTGATGAATATTATTGTAATTTTTGAAAGAAAGAAATAAAATTTGATTTTGGTTAGTTAATAATATCTCAAGGAAATCTTTAATTTTAGTAAGTTTTGTGTCTTGTCTAAAATCCCTTAAATGGCATCTATGTTTTCCATTTAAAAATTTAAAAAAGTTAGATGTTCGTATTAGCAATGCTATAAAAATTTTCAAATAAAAATTGAGTAGTAATATCGTTTATCATAAATTTTAGGAAGCTTCATTTATATATATTTGAACTATTTAATAAAAGAGTTGCATCTCTTATTTTGGAATTTCCATTCCCTTTTATAAAAAATAGCTGAAGATATTAGAATGATATATATGAATATATGCATGTGAAAATTTTAGCCTTTTTTTAAGAATACATTTTTATAAATACTGAAAGATAAGTAATAAAAGAAATAATGAGAGGATTCTTTATAATAGTATTGCATATTTATTTTTACTAAATTTAAACGATTGCTCTTTGCAAAATCTTCAAGCTTATTGTACTCAATCTACTAGTTCGAAATTAAGTAGTCAATTAAAACTATCTTGGAGCATACCCATGACAAAAAATTATTTGAAAATAGCTATAATAATAACTGACTTTTGACTTTTTTTATTTTGCGTAATATCATGAAAATATATTACGTGCAAGACCCGTAGTGTTCTGCTATACATTTGACAATATCGAGCATCACTCGTGATAAATGACCTGTATAATTCATGACAAATCGAGAATTGAGTTGGTCATTTATATCTTCTACTGTAATTCTTTTTGATTTTATTATATTATATATAATTATGTAACATATACATATGATAATATTGAACCAATGTTTTTTTTTAAATTGAGTACTAATTAATAGCTATACATTTTGGATTATTCCATGAATTAATCTACAATTTTAATCCACTTGCTAGAGCTATCATATCCCCGGGTACCTCTGAATTTTTCTTTTTTAAGAATCTAGGAAACCAAAACGTAATATAACGCAAGCATCGATAATGCTGAAAAATTAAATAATAAATATAAAGTGGTTTCATTAAATAATGAATTACTTTTCTATAATCTCTCAGGATTAAAAGAGTACTCCTTTTTAATGAAAGTTTGGATCACATCTTAAAATTAAACAAAAGAATATGCCAAGTTTTAAAAATGTACCTATACTCAGTTAAAATTGTAAAAAAAAAAAAATTAAAAAAAAACTATATGATTTAGGTTTAATAAGATGCAAAGTGTCACAATATACTTAATGTATTCATTGTAAGAAAGACAAAGTGTATGACACGAATATGTTAATCCATCAATATATCCCAAGAAAATTCATTCGCGTATTTTTGAAAAGAATAAAACCTAACGTTCTGAATACAAAAAAGAAATTTACATACAATGTAGAAATAATTCACTACTTTCCTTTCATCGATTAATTTTTTTATCATATATTTTTGACTCACACGCACATATGAGTATAGATGCAGTTTTGCATATTTTTTTCAATCTTGAAAGACATGGCTCTTACATTTTCTCACAACGAGAAAAATATGTGCTTCCATTCAATAAAACAACAAAAGAATTGCCTTCTAGGAAATGAAATGTTCTTTGAACTGGAAACTCTACCAATGAATCATATCCTTTTTTCTACTTAGGCTCATGGATTCAAGAAGTGAACAACTACTACTCTTCATGGAACTAAATGAACTACTATTCTTTGGAAATTCACTCGTTTCCAAATCACTTTTAAGAATCGAATTAATTTTATTTTTTGTTCTCTCATCCATAAGCAGAATAATCATTTCAAACGCAGTTACTCAATACAAGAGCTTTCTGCCCCTGCTTATATACATACATACATACGTACATACATATATATATTTGTGTTTATCTAATAGTTTAACTTTGATTTTAAATATTTTAGTAATTATTACAGGCTATAATATTATCGTTTTTCATTAATAGATTATGGTTCTATTTAAAATAATAGTTAAACTTCTCTAGAAATTTCTTGCTTTCCCAAGGGCCCAGAGTATTGGCAAATTCAGGTGAAGGTTGGCTGGCCGAAAAACATTGTTTAAACTTGCATTCCTGGTTCCTAAGGCTAAGTATTTGCTCTAGTATTTCTGTGGCTAAATCTATTCTATCATGACTATAGTTATCTTAGGTATATAAATATTTTTTGTATATTTTTGTAATATATATATATATAACTATTTACTTCTGAAAAGTAATTAGAAAAAAACTTCATGTAAGTATTAATAAGCAATTCATGCAAGTAAGTAACTGAAATTCAAATGCTTAAATTGTCCTAATAGATAAGAAGAATATTTGATATTTGATGTAATTAAAAATATTTCATATGAGGTTAAAATAATGTGAATGATAAATTTATATTTTTATAAGCAAATAAAGCCTTAAAATTGAAATATAAATTTTGGAATGCAACATCTTGTTTATCTTATTATTTTTTTTATTAACTTAGACTGAAACCATAATGTTTCATGAAATTAATTTATTTTCTTGTCCTTTTTTAATTAATGTGAATATTGAAGAAAGTTTACTTTTGAACATATGCAGTTTTATCTCTATTGGTTATATAGTGTAAGGAATCTTCATGCAGAAATTATTTAATCCTAGCTGAAAATGACGTATATTCATGAGTATAAAATTATCGTTCTTGTTCCATACATTTTGCGCAAATTATCTTCATGGCAATAAATATGCGTAAATTTAACACAGAAATTCATTAAATGACACAGAGGTTAGAGCTGAAAAAGTAAAATGTGGCATTCAGGTTGAGTAAATCAACCGCTCTGAGTATTAAGACTTAAGAAAGGATTTATCAATAGAAAACATAAGAGACAAAGTGATAGTAAGTTTCACTCTTACATTACTTTCATTTTTTAACACATTACATGCGGGTCGTGAAATTCGTGGGAGTTCTACCATTCAGTAAAATCGCAACAAATCAGTAACTACTTTGTTTTTCTTAAAGAAATTCTTTCTTGCTTGCTTTTTTTTAATTTATACGAGTACCCACACTCTAGCCCAAATCTTTTACATACGTATTTTTACGTGAACGGTGATGTAGTGAAAAGACAACAAAAAGTACGCTTCCCGCATGCAATGTATTAAATCTAGGATAAAGCCAAGCTTTTTCTAACCAAAATTTAAAGAATATCTCATAGACTGAATGTCATGTAAAGCAACTACGGTGTAGTTTTTCAAAGTACTTTTCTTTTATTCATTTTCTCTTCCTCTCTTATTTTCCTTTAAAATAAATTAGTATTTAGTGAGACTTTTTAATTTCTCTGTGAAATAAATTCGCAGAGCTCATATATCATCATCAGAAAATTTTCATTACACATATATCATAAAATAAAATGATTTTAGAAGCATATTTGTTGTAAGAAGTAAGCTTTTTTTCTTCCTTTTCATCGAAAAAGTAAATAAAACAAAAATATTACTACACGTACATTTAACAAATTATCGAATAATGCAGAAAATAATACTATTTTTTTCTGTTCCGTTTACTGCCATTTGTGGCATTAGGGAATAGAATACTACTGCCTAACGATACAAACTGATGAAGCAATGTAGATATCTAATATTAAAAATGTAATGTTAACTAACGAATAGAAAGAAGGAATTAGAGTATATATGTTACAAACTAAAATAGATACACACAAATATATATGTAGATATAAATAAATATATATTACACACACTCTCTCGTGCATTATTATTTTACCCCAAACTAAGTAAACTACAAAATCTGTAAGCATTCTGTCAAAAAGCATAATTTAAGTGTAAAAATATTAATAATTGCTTCACGTGAAACATAGACAGGGTAAGAGTATACAAAATTATATTTAACTAAAAACAAGTAAAAAACAATCATTAAGTTAATTTTTAACAACTAAAACCAGTTTACACAAAAAAAAAATAATGGGAAAATATATTTTTCTTCAATGTTGGCCGATAAAAGAATTACCCCAGAGATGAAAGCAAATAGGAGATCCTTATTTATTGTATAAATATGAAAGGAGGATTAAATTATTAAATTTACAAATGTTTTGAGATGCATAGAGTGAAAAACAACCGCCTTTGGCTACAACAACCGTTTTAATCCGTTCTGATTTTATTAATTTTTATTCAATAAAAAATATTTTTAAAATATTTTATTCTATAAGAGCAAATCTCCACATCAAACATTTACAAGTAGCATTGTGTTGTTGCTACTTATGCTGCCTGATCGACAGTAACATCAGATAAAGACCCACGAAATTCATTGTTGGCAAGGGGCTAATAGTGCGCTTGTCGTTATCCGTAACTGTGAGCCCCATAAGGTGACAGGACGAGTTTTGGCTCAGTTTCACTCTAATTTAGAGGGAGAACATCCTAGGTGGATCAGGTGACTCCCATCTCTCTTTCCTCTCCACCAACCACACGAGAGGACCTGCAGCTTGACGGCAATTTGGAGTTTCCCAATGTCGCAAAGGCACTATACATTTACAAACATCCAAATTTTCTCTGGGATTCGAGCCCAAGCCTTATGGCACAGTAGTCAGCGTCTCTAACCACTATACCTTCCGTGTGACAGAAGTATCATTATTCTGTAATTATCATGTGATAATTGATTGCTATCACGATCTTGAGCTTGTGGTCCTAGCTTGTGTGGTTGAGTTCTAGATCATGTAAAATCCCATCATGTAGTGGGGACGATGCATACTAAATCTGCTGAGGTTCAAAATCTTCATTAAGAAGATTGAAGAGGGGGTAAGGTGTCGTCCTCGTCTTTTGACCTTGGTTAATAATTAAAATTGCGAGAACCATCCTCAGTAGTCCTCATGTTGCTTCAAAATTCGACGCAACTAAATAATCAATAAATTTCGACTGATGGTAACTGAAGTAGCTATACTATTCCCCAAGACTGCATGGACATAATGTTCTGTACTCTCGACAATTATTGAGGAGTAGCCCCTGAAATCCTGTTTGGACTATTATATAACCCTCTTTGATACATCAAATCATGTGATACTGCCTCTGTCAAACTTTGAAATGTTCTGGTAACGAGTAGAGTTTTACACCATTCAGGTGTGACTTTTAAATTAGAAAACTATTATATATATATATATATATATATATATATATATATATATATGCAACATTTCCTTCTATACGAATTTTAGACACTTTTACTAGTGTTGCTTAAATGCACTGAAATGCTAACTAACTATTTGCACATTCCAGAATGTCATGTTCCTTTCATGCAAACAAGAATTTTACTGCTTACGCTTCCACGATGTAAATAGCTAGCTATGTAAGTAGATAAAAAATGCCGATTCTGCTGTAAAAGCGGGGAGGGAGGGGCTGAGTTGAGTTGTTTTCACCCTGTTGATGACTGAGTTGAGTTGATATCCTCCTGCTTCTGGCTGAGTTGAGTTGTTTTTCACCTGCTACAGTTTTGGTTTTCGAGTTGCAGGTACGGGTCGAGTTGAGTTGTTTTCTCCTACTGCTAAGTTGAGTTGCTTTTTAAATGTGTAAAAAATTTAAGTATAGAATGTTAAAAGTGCTCATGGCACCACCTACTGATTAAAATATACACTAATTATTAGATTTAAAAATGGTTGAAAAAAATAACGCTCAATTAAAAAAAAAAAATCAGAATTCAAACTCGCAGTATGAGGACAAAATGTCTCCATAGGACAATAGTTTTTCAGTTACGCTAACCATGGTCCTATAAAGGCATACAGACCTGAAAAAAACTTAGGTTTATTATCTAATGAATTTAAGTTTGCAGGCGGAGCAGATTACAGGCGAAGCAGATGGCGACATTTTTTTAAATCATTTTCTTAATTAAAATGAAAAAAAAAAACGAGTCTTACAGTAGTCGCATATGATGTGTAACATCTGACTTGTTATCATGGTAAACTCCCAATAGTGACTTTAATCCTGAAAGAAATGAATCGGTTGTGACTGAAAATAATTTTCTCTTTAATGAAAATTTTATTTAATTAACACAAGGAGTAATGCAGTTTTTTATCAAAAATATTTATTATTGTTCAATTTGGTTAAGAGCGGATACAATAGATTTATGAAAACTAAAGTATGACACATATACATGTGATTCCAAAGTATTTATAAGTCGTTGAAAAACGGCGTCAATAACAGTACCACTGTTAGTTGTCGAAACATTTCGATTAGTGTTCATTTCGAGCTTGAGTTCATCTTTCAGAAAAGCTATGAGCGGCTCAGCTTCTGGCAAACTGAAGTTAACGTTAAAATCACCACTCAAAATCATGGGAAGCGAGTGATAGTTTTTTTTTTTTTTAAAGAGCAGAACCACCTTTGGTATACGGTAAAACTACAAAATGCAGGAAATCTGTAATTTTTTTAACTGTTTGATTCGGAGAAATGTATGCGACCACCAAAATGACAAGACTTGCTGGTATATGCGGTAGGCGGCCGTCTTAATTGCTACTACAGTTGGACCCCCAGACGAGGGTAGCGAAGAGACACAGTCAAGCGCATGCTTAAAAATTAGAAATATTAGAGAAAATCAAAAATACCCGTTTACTTAATTAGTTTTTTTAATAGAGAAATCTTTTTTAATCACAATTAAAAATTTTATATTAATAGCGACAGAAGTATGAAAATTATAAGCACTCAAATATTTATTCAAATAATTCCATATTACTTACTCCTATTTTTTAAAAAAATGATGAGCTTTGTCAGACGCTTAACAAGAAATATAATTGTTAATATATAGTTTACACATATGTAAATATATCCTCAGATTTCACACACAACGAACACTGAGACTTTGACATTTGAGCGTAAGAATCACAAGTTTATTCTGGATGAAGGCTAATAAGACTTGCTGGTATGTGCGGTAGGCGGGCGTCTTAATTGCTACTACAGTTGGACCCCCAGACGAGGCTAGCGAAGAGACACCCCAAGGTGCTGAATTGGTCAAATCAAACAGCGCGCGCTTCCCTCGACTTCCTGAAACGCATTTCCATCCCTTTTCACGAAATCACTCCAACAAATATCCAGCAACCGAGAGTAAAGATGTACACATCAATAAAAAAATATTTACATTGTTTTGATAACAAATGTGATGTAGTATACTCGTAATCTGTGTGAACGGGTTACGATTTAATTTGTCTTAGCTTGTCTGATCTTGATTCTACAAGAGGGCTGTGGAATACTTTAAGGTATGTTACTACCCAAAATTCATCGTTTTGGAGAAATTTTTCGAAATTGATTTTATGCTTTTATTTTATAGCCCATACATTTAAGATTCCAAAAACACTCTAGTTTTATTTATACGATATTTAGAAGCTAAGTTATAGCATGATTAGTAAACCGGAAATGGAGTTTACAAAACCGGAAGTACGTCCCTACTCAAAATATTTTTAAGATATTGAATTGAGATTTTCAGAACATCTTTTATTTAGTTATATCTGTGTTATGAATCAAAATCTAATCTCTGTGTATATATTTATGTACTTTATTGGTTTTTTATGAAAAAAATTTCATTAACTTTTTAAAAAATCGTGTTTTTGCATAATATTAGGCATAATTAAAACCCTTTCAAAAGTATTACAAATCTTTTAATTCCTAACACATATAAAGATGTTATTCATGTTCTGTATAAATATTATTCGAATACATTAATTAGAATTTTCTGTAAATGCAATTTTTCATGAAACCTTCAATAAAAATGACAATTGTTATAATCTATAAAACTCTCCAGAAAACTGCAAAAAATTTTTTTAAAAGTCCGAATTAGTTAAAAATGAAGCTAAAGAGATCTTTACCCATAAATATGGTGAGTTTAAAAAATGTACAATTAGTAGAAAATTTTTTATACCACATTGAAATCTTTAAATGCATTTTCTGAGAAACTGTGTTTTTCAATTTTTTGCTTCACAGTAAAGTTCACCACAGGATTTTTTTTAAGATATTAAATTGAAATTTTCAGAAAATATTTTATTTACACTTATCTCCAGTCTAGACTATGGACTAATTTCTGTGTAGATATTAATGTATTTAATTGCACTTTTTGTGAGAAAATAACATTAGTTTTTTGTAAAAAATTGAGTTCTTGCATAAAAAATGCCATATTTCAAAAACCTTTCAAAAGTATCACAAATGTTATAGCTCTAAGCACAGATAATAATACATTTTATGTACGGTATAAATATTATTTGAATATATTAATTAGAATTTTCAATACAATCCTTACCGTAACTACAATTATTAACTAAAATTTCACTCAAAATTCCCAATATATCCAAAATTATACTTGAATTCCTAGTTTTATAACCCTTTTTAAATAAAAAAAATTTATTCAGTTGAAAATTTACATATTTAAAAAAAAAATGCTTCGAAGGTAGTCACATACCTTAAATCGTTTTCTTGAACATTTTTATAATAATCATTTTTGAAAAAATGTGCACTTTTTTATTGGAACTTATAAATTATGTAACTGAAGAATTTTTAGGAAATCTTCGCTTAGATAATATTTTAACAGAAGTAAGAGAAATGTTATGCCCACCTGAATATTTTGAATATTATGAGAATCTGAATAAAAAATTATTCTTTAAATGTTTAATCTGAGTTAATTTTATTTATATTGTTTTTTAGTTTAGTTTATGTTGTGATACTTTCTTTATAAAAATAAATGTGAGTATATTTTTTTTTAAAGAATTATCTCAGAAAATGTTTAAGCGTAAATGAAATTTTAAATACATTTCATACAAAAGTAAGAAAAAAAAAATGCTGTACAAAATATTTTTTATAAGTTTCCGACAAGATTTGGTTTTAAAAAGTTTATTTTTATAAATCCGAAAAAAAAAAATTTTTTTTTTTAAATATATATCGTTATATTGTTAATTTTATTTATACTGCTTTCTAGTTTAATTTATGTTGAAATAGTTTCATTTTAAGAGATAAATACCAGTATATGTTTTCAAACAAATTATCTAAGTATGTTAAGCAAAAGTGATATTTTAAATATATTTTGTATAAAAGTAAAAAAAAAAAAATTATGTTTATGTGTTTCAAGCAAACTCTTTGACTTTTCCAAAGAGTATAAATTGTATAACTATTCATTGCAATAACCATTTAGTTTAATTATTTTTTTCTTAATTGAATAGAAATAAAAAAAAAGCTTATATATTATTTTAATAACAAATTGTAAATTTTAAATCGGTATAATGATTACACATACACAGTAAAGATACAAAGTATAAATTGTTTATTTACAAAAAAACATCATTCTGTATTACGTTTTACATAACAATCGCTTATTTACATTACAGGACAATAACAACTTGTAAAATTGATTTCAGTATAATTACACTTGTGCAGTAAAGATACAAAGCAAATTGTTTATTTACAAAAACAGCATTCTGTGTATTCCGTTTGAAATTACAATAATTTATTTAAATTTAAAAAAATCACATTATTGTGTATTCATCACATCACTGGATTTTAAATCATACTGTTCATCCAATAACTCTAAATTCGTCAACGACCAATGTCCATGGGCAAGAGTAGTAGTGCCATCACCATTAACAAACCTTTTATCATCTTTATATGACAGAGCAAGTTTGTTTTGCTTTATAGAGTCTATTGCATGAAATTTGGACCTAATTAAGTTCACGTCAGCATATTTTAATTTTTGATTAAAAAGACAGACTTTTCAGTCCTCAAATGTTATTTTATTTTTTAAAGTTTGTTTTTTAATTCCTTTCAGCCGCTTTTCAATCTTATGGTTTGCTTTGTAGGCATACATTTTCGATTTTAATCCTACATAAACTGCCAAAATATTTCCTTTGTTTTCATCTTTCATTTTCCCGATGACTTTTTTGGTAACAAGAGGTAAATTAAAAATGTTATTTTTGTCATAGTCTTAAGTGTCATATAAGTTAATATCATCTTTCATGTCAGTATAAAATCATCAGTCTTTATTTCGTATATAAAAGAATCGGTGTCTGTATACATGAGCCTTACATTTGAGTCGTAACGGTGCTTCATGTACTCATAGGGAAAATAATACATTAGAACTTTTGATAAGTCTAAAATCACTATTCCTACCTGTATTGGTTTCAAGAATTTGATTTGTTTTTTTTTTAAGATGAATGGCCATTATATAAGTTTTCAGAAAATATTGTACGACGATTAAAATTTAATTTCGGTATCAACTTTCAAGCTTGCTCTTGTGTTGAGCATAAGCGTATATCTACTCTTCTTCTTACATTTTCCATCGTTTCCCCAAATATGATATTATTCATTAGTTTGTAAAAATCCTTTTGAAAGTCATTTACAGCTTTAGTTGTTAGTTCTGTATTGTAATCTATGTAATCTTTAAGCCAATTCGACTGAAAAATTTTAAACCACGATGAATTTTTTTCAAGACTAACCCTAATTTTAAATAAAGCTTTAAATTCGAATAATGGACAGTATATTTCGTTTTCGGTTCCATAGTAGTTAAAAGTCTAGGTTCTCTACAATTAGGTGGCGGTTTATTTTCAGGGGCAAGGGGAAAATCTGAATGTTTGTCATGCAAATCGGAAGGGTAGTCAAGATCCACTTCGAAGATGTAACCTACATCTGAGTCATCTGATAAATTTAAAATACCCTGTTCAGTTAAATTACCATCACTCCAAACAAAATCTTTTAAGGGTAGATATTTACTCATCGCGTAACCTTACAAATTATTTGCGTCTAGGTAAATTAAATATTTTATCTCATCATCTGGATTAAAATTAGGCATATATTTGTTGTTAGCTATAGCATAACGATTGCAACACTGACTTATACCTCCTCTTACACCATTTTCTATAAAAAGAAGCATGTCGTAATCTGTGAACAGTTCGATAGCTACTTTAGTATGTAATAGCATAGCATCCCGCGATAAAGCTGGGGTGGTAAAGTACCAACAAGGATCAGTTTATAAGTTTGCATGCATATTTTTCTAAAGTTTTCAAAGACATCGGTTAACAATAGGACATCTGTTTTTAAATATAGATCGCAGTATTCGCCAAGATTATTTAAATGAAACTGGTTAAACTCTTTACATGCGTGGTTTTAATCCTCTACACTTATAGCCTCTTCATTTAGTTTATTGTAAAATTGACTAATAGCTGGCGAACAAGTATCTTTACATTTTTCTAAACTGTCAAAATAATCATACGGAAAAACTTCTTTTCTTAAAAGTAAATCTATTTTTTCTGAATCAAAATAATGCTTCATATATTTAAATTCATCTTTTTTTAATGTTTTTATCAAGTTTTCCAAACTAGAGGACATGAATTTGAAAGAATCTAAAAACCTTAACTGAAAATCGTTTGAAATATTTTTACTGAAGGAAATATATTTTTCTTCAGTGTTCGGAATTAAATTAATTTGTTTTTTATCATATCCCAACTCCTTAATAAAAATATGAGTGTTATACCCAGAGAGATTATGGAAAAAATAGGCAAAAATTTGGGGGTTTTCATTGCTAAATTGCAAGTATTACAACAAGGACCACTAAATTTTTGAGTAACATGATTATGATCCCAAACCTTGATATTGTTTTCGCGAAAGGTTTGATCACAAACATAACAATTTTTAGCATTATCATACAATTGCTTTTCTGATTCGGTAAGATTTAATAACGGTTTGGGGTTTTTATAAACATTTTCAATTTCTATTGCATCTTTTTCTTGCTTTTCAATAAAAATGTTTGGGGCATCAGTACCTCTATATATTACTGGATCCTTGTAATGACCCCCTTGATAACTGATAAAATAACAAAAACCTATCGGGACATTTTTTTCATAAATATTGGTAAAGGAAAAGTTTGGATCAGGATAACAAGTATCAGTTTTCATAGTTACACACTCGATATCCTCATACGTAACAAAAGGTATTTTCAAAGAATGATGAAAATTTTTAAATTTTAAAAACTTACTTGTTTCTGACGGCATTACTACCCTTGCAGGACTTTTACCCACACACATTTTATCCATTGTGCCGAAGAAGTTTGTATTCTGTTTCGAAAGCACTCAAACATATTTTACATATGGACGTTTTATGTTGGTGTTTTGAGAGTTGTTTCGAAACAAGTCTAGATAAGCTTTTAATGAAACAATAGTGTCCAATCTCTCTACTTTTTATGTAAAGCAAATCTATATGTTTCTCACACACTATATCACTGATGAGGAGAGGAAATATTTTTAAATCTTCAAATGAAAAAATGTTTATTCCTATATCGTTCATTTTCGAAAATGTTTTCACTTCGTTAAGAGGTGTTGGAAATGATATTCTGTCAAAGTTCAACTTATTTAGGTGGGCGGCATAACTTGACGTTTTGTTGGGGTTGTTGGTGTTGGGGTAGAGAGCTGCGAGAACAGACCACATGAAACACTGAGAGTCCTTTTTATTGATGACATTGATAATTGCCTTAGTTTCAGCGATCTGCTTCGGCACCTCGATGAAGGATGATGAACCTCTGAAAGTAGAATAACGGTTCGTGCGGACTTCGAGACTTACGATTTCGTCCAGTGTCCATCCCGAGTCTTTACCCTCAAAATCCTCTCGTTCACTATTCTCTCAGACATGTTGTCATAAAGGCTGGCAAGATTAGTTTCTTGAAATACTGCGTTATTCTGTGTTTTAAATTCAACGTTCTTTATCATTTTTCCGGCATCTGTCTCTTTCGAGTAAATGCAATGAACACATTTACTCACTTTCAAGGATTTGTAAGTTTTGAGTTCATTGTGAAAAATAAAGATTGTATCTTCTTTTCTTAAGAGTAGAAACTCTTTTATCCCCAGTGAACTATCGTTATTATGGAGATCAAAAGTCTTATACGCGTTTTGAAAAGCACTCAGGCTCTCTTTTGGTGGTAAGGAGATTTTTTCAGGAACAACATCGGAATTTTAAGGAACGGCCGTAGAGTTTTCAGGAACAGCAGCAGAATGTTCTGGGACAGCCGTAGAATTTCCAGCAGATGTGGACAGCTGGGGCTTTTTCTTTCTACTTGAAACAATCCAATCTGCTCTCATTCTCTTTTCTGCTTCTTTCGCCAACTTTCTTTCGCAGATTCTGTTGTTTAATTTATGCAATAAGTTGTCTCTACGGGTAAATGGTGTGCCGCAAAACTCACATAAAATTTTCTCTGTTGAATGCACAGTGTCTCTGTGTCTTTTTAAATCATTTTGCCGAACGAATTTTTTACTGCAGAATGGACATTGATGGGGGAAAAAATTCCATGAACTTGCAACGTATGTCGTTTTAATTTATAGTTTGTAATGAAACATTTTCCGCAAATATTGCAAGTAGACATAATGAAGCTGTAGAAATTATAGAACGTTTTTACACACTACTAAATCTTCAATCAAATTTTGTGTTCAGCTACCCTATAGCGATCATGTGCACGCCATAAATTCGACGGAGCGAATGAGCTATTCGAAACATGTTATCAACCCCGTCTGGTCTCCTTTTAAACTCCGGGGGGTGGATAGTACACGCCCCTCGTCACTTCTCATTGGTTGACTCAACAGAAATCTGCACACGGCACGCAGGCTCATTAGAGCCCCTATTGGAGCGGACCTAACAATGAATCTCTCTAATCCTTCTCGCACTCACCGGCGACACAAGGTTCGTCCGAACATCTGGTAACTTACCACCTGCCGTTTTCCGAGGCGTCAGTCTGCTAAGTCAGACAGGGTCCGTGAATAGATCAACAGCAGATTTCGTCCTGCCTATTAAGACTACAGACCCACTGATGTCGAGGACCAGAATCCAAACAATGGACAATGACGCCCCAAAAGCCACTTGTTCTGCCTACAACCCCCAAGCTGCTGTAATCCATCAAACAAGATATTAATAGGGGAGTGTTGGATCGTATGAATGCTACGTTGTTATAATACTATGAGAAAATATTCTACTGAATGGTCTCTATCGGGGTCTCTCTTTTATCTGATAATGAATCAAGACTTGAAAATGCAGGATACAACATACGATCACTGACAGGGAAAAGAATTTATGAATTTTCTTTTTTTTATCACGCAAAATAAAATTTATAGAATTAACTGACTCGTAGTATAAATAGCAGCGTCATTGATAAAAATTATTTAGTTTAATCATGGATTCTCTCAAAATGGTTCATCCATTTACTGTAATCTTGGCTGGACCATCTGGTAGCAGTAAAAGTCAGTTCGTTAAAAATTAATTGAAAATAAAATAATTAAACCTTTTCCTAAAAAAATAGTTTGGTGTTGTGGGGTTTACCAAAAGTTATATGAAGAAATGCCGAATATTTCCTTTCATGAAGGTATTCCGTCTAATGTGCCCCAGTATTCGGATGCGTTAATTGTTATAGTCGATCTTATGGGCGAGTTAGGAAATGATCCCCAATTAACAAAATTATTTGTAAAATATTCACATCACAGAAATTTAAGTACAATTTTTGTGGTACAGAATATTTTTCATAAAGGGAAAGAAATTAGAGAAATTTCTTTAAATGCTCATTATCTTGTATTATTTAAAAAACGAAGACATCAATCCCAAATTACACATTTAAGGCGCCAATTATATCCTCATAAAGTGAAATTTTTTCAAGAATGTTACGCAGATGCCACATCAAAACTGTACGGATACTTACTTATTTATTTAAAACCTGAAACTGATTAATCCTTGCGTGTGCGCACAGGTATGTTTCCTGGAGATGTTTTTTATGTATATCAACCTCGATAACCCATTACTTTGAAACAAATAAATATATTCAAATTGTTAGATGAATATTCATTAGTTCGCAAGATGACAGTGTGTTCTGAACAAACTCTAGAGCTCTTAAAATTAATATCTAAAACAAAAAACTCAAAATCTATTTTGAAAAAGTTTACAAAGAAAGAAATAAAAACTTTGTGTGAGTGTGTGCTGAATGTTTTATGTGGTAACAAATCGTTGACTAAAATTTTTAAAAAATCGCTTATTTCCCTATAAAGAAAGCTTAAGAAAGCTTTCAAACAAAAAAACACCTCTTTAAGAGAAAAAGAAAATTTTAATTCAAAAAGGAGAAGGATTCCTATCTATTTTATTACCAGCAGCTATTTCCGTTATCAGCTCTTTAATTCAAAATGGAATTTAGCAAAAAATTTGTACTGGTACCCAAAAAAAGAGCTCAAGTAGCGGAACACTTATCAGAACTTGATCAACGTATGAGAAACATTCCCCATAATAAGGATTTAATGGAAGAAGAAAAAGCAATACTCTATCAACAAGTTTTACAAAAATGTACACATTTTCTGTTGAAAATCGAAAAGAGTCCGAATAAATTCCAACTGAAACATCTGTATCGGAAAATCAAGAAATGGAATCATTAAACGAAAATCTAAGACTCGATAGTGAAGACAGAAAAAGGGCCGGAAGTAAAGACAGGAAAAGGTGCGTCGGAGGAAAAATTTTTTAGAATTGTTCCAACTAGGTATAAAGAAAAGGAAAAGATATTTTCCAGTTTTTAAAGTTTCAAGAATCTTTCAGTTGGAATTCTGAAGGTGAAATTATTTACAAAAATACAGTTATTCCAGGAAGTAATATTGTATTCCTCGTAAATGATTTTCTACGGAACCGAAAATCGGCACCTGAAGGAAGATATGTATTTTTAAGAGCTTTGAATGATGTAAATTTACCGAAACATCTAGATGTAAATAAAAAATTGTATCAGAATAACAAAATTATCAAGAAACCAATAATGTATGCTCGTAGAAATGCATGGTTGAAACTTTGAAATAAATGTTACTCATTTGATTAAACAAATTGTCTCTTTATGATTTGAACATTTTTCTTTTTCAGGTAAAAACATATTAATTTGATAAAATTTAAAAGTTTCAAAAAGATAACAGCAATTAAATAAAATTATATTAATTTTTTGAGATAAAATTTTATAAAAAAATATATTCATACTTTGAGGGGGGGGGATTATTATAAAAAAAATATATTAATTTTTGAGGGAGAAAAATTATTATAAAAAATATATTAATTTTTTGAGGAAAAAAAATATTTATCATAGAAAAATGAGACTCAAATATTTAGTTTCATTCCATTTTATTATTTTCTAAACACAAATCTTACTCCATATCGCTCCTTTACAAATTGATACAAAATGAAATCATTTATATCAATTGATTTAAAATATAATACATAGGCAGCGTTTGAATAAAAAGTAAATGCAGTATTGTCCACAAACATTAGATGTTGGTGATTGAAACACTTTGGAATTCCATAATACATCTAAATAGGTAGTTGTACTAATGTTATAGAATGCAGAGGTTGTCCAAGCGAATCATAAAATTCTAATTCTCTTTTACCATTCACAAATAATGCTAACTAGTGTGTTCCAGGCTGCGATGAGTCATCAGAATTTACAATAGCACACATGATTTCTTGCAGAGGAGGGAGCATATCTCTAGAATAAACACCTTGAAAATAGGGGGATGTAGTCTTATGTTGAGATAAGACTGTAAACAGTTGCATTCCATCCATTCTTTAATTTCCTTCAGTAAAAATATTTCAAACGATTTTCAGTTAAGGTTTTTAGATTCTTCCAAATTCATGTAATCTAGTTTGGAAAACTTGATAAAAACATTAAAAAAAGATGAATTTAAATATATGAAACATTTTTTTGATTCAGAAAAAATAGATTTACTTTTAAGAAAAGGAGTTTTTCTGTATGACTATTTTGACAGTTTTGAAAAATGTAAAAATACTTGTTTGCCACCCATTAAACAATTTTACAATAAACTAAATGAAGAGGCTATAAGTGTAGAGGATTAAAACCACGCATGTAAAGTGTTTAATCAGTTTCATTTAAATAATCTTGGTGAATACTGTGATCTATATGTAAAAACAGATGTCCTATTGTTAACCGATGTCTTTGAAAACTTTAGAAAAATATGCATGCAAACTTATAAACTGATCCTTGTTGGTACTTTACCACCCCAGCTTTATCGAGGGATGCTATGCTATTACATACTAAAGTAGCTATCGAACTGTTCACAGATTACGACATGCTTCTTTTTATAGAAAATGGTGTAAGAGGAGGTATAAGTCAGTGTTGCAATTCGTTATGCTATAGCTAACAACAAATATATGCCTAATTTTAATCCAGATGATGAGATAAAATATTTAATTTACCTAGACGCAAATAATTTGTAAGGTTACGCGATGAGTAAATATCTACCCTTAAAAGATTTTGTTTGGAGTGATGGTAATTTAACTGAACAGGGTATTTTAAATTTATCAGATGACTCAGATGTAGGTTACATCTTCGAAGTGGATCTTGACTACCCTTCCGATTTGCATGACAAACATTCAGATTTTCCCCTTGCCCCTGAAAATAAACCGCCACCTAATTGTAGAGAACCTAGACTTTTAACTACTATGGAACCGAAAACGAAATATACTGTCCATTATTCGAATTTAAAGCTTTATTTAAAATTAGGGTTAGTCTTGAAAAAAATTCATCGTGGTTTAAAATTTTTTAAGTCGCTTTGGCTTAAAGATTACATAGACAGATTACATTAAAGATTACAATACAGAATTAAGAACTAAAGCTGTAAATGACTTTCAGAAGGATTTTTGCAAAATAATGAATAATATTATATTTGGGAAAACGATGGAAAATGTATGAAAAAGAGTAGATATACGCTTATGCTCAACAGAAGAGCAAGCTCGAAAGTTAATAGCGAAATCAAATTGTAATCGTCGTACAATATTTTCTGAAAACTTAATTACCGTAGATAATCAAATTCTTTAAACCAATACAGGTAGGTATGGCGATTTTAGATTTATCAAAAGTTCTAATGTATTATTATCACTATGAGTACATGAAGCACCGTTACGACTCAAAAGTAAGGCTCATGTATACAGACACCGATTCTTTTATATACGAAATAAAGACTGATGATTTTATAGTGACATGAAATACGATATTAACTTATATGACACTTCAGACTTTGACAAAAATAACATTTTTAATTTACCTCTTGTTAACAAAAAAGTGATCGGGAAAATGAAAGATGAAAACAAAGGAAATATTATGGCAGTATATGTAGGATTAAAATCGAAAATGTATGCCTACAAAACAAGCCATAAGATTGAAAAGCGGCTAAAAGGAATTAAAAAACAAACTTTAAAAAATAAAATAACATTTGAGGACTGAAAAGTCTGTCTTTTTAATCAAAAATTAAAATATGCTGACGTGAACTTAATTAGGTCCAAATTTCATGCAATATACTCCATAAAGCAAAACAAACTTGCTTTGTCATATAAAGATGATAAAAGGTTTGTTAATGGTGATGGCATTACTACTCTTGCCCATAGACATTGGTCGTTAAAGAATTTAGAGTTATTGGATGAACAGTATGATATAAAATCCAGTGATGTGATGAATACACAATAATGTTATTTTTTGTAATGTAAATAAATTATTGTAATTTCAAACGGAATACACAGAATGCTGTTTTTGTAAATAAACAATTTGCTTTGTATCTTTACTGCACATGTGTAATCATGCTGAAATCAATTTTACAAGTTGTTATTGTCCTGTAATGTAAATAAGCGATTGTTATGTAAAACGTAATACAGAATGATGTTTTTTTGTAAATAAACAATTTATACTTTGTATCTTTACTGTGTATGTGTAATCATTATACCAAATTAAAATTTACAATTTGTTATTAAAATAATATGTAATAAACATTTTTTTTTATTTCTATTCAATTAAGAAAAAAAATAATTAAACTAAATGGTTATTGCAATGAATAGTTATACAATTTATACTCTTTGGAAAAGTCAAAAAGTTTGCTTGAAACACATAAACATATTTTTTTTTTTTTTACTTTTATACAAAATATATTTAAAATATCACTTATGCTTAACATATTTAGATAATGTGTTTGAAAAACATATACTGATATTTATATTTTAAAATGAAACTATTTTAACACAAATTAAACTAGAAATCAGTATAAACAAAATTAGCAATATAACCATATATATATATATATATATATATATATATATATATATATATAAAAGCCCCATTTTTTTCAGATTTATAAAAATAAACTTTTTAAAACCATATCTTGCCGGAAACTTATACAAAATATTTATACAGTATTTTTTTCTTACTTTTGTGTGAAATGTATTTAAAATATCCTTTACTCTTAAACATTCTGAAATAATTTTTTTTTTAAAAAAAATATGGCAACATTTATTTTTAAAAAGAAAGTATATCAACATAAATTGAACTAACAAACAATATAAATAAAATTAACTCAAATTAAGCATTAAAAAATCATTTTATTCAGATTTATGGAAACAAAAAAATTTAGAACAAAATACTGTGTAAAACATATAAAATCTTTATACGATAATTTTTAAACAAAATCCTCATAATATTCAAAATAATCAGATGAATATAACATTTCTCTTACTTCTCTTAAAATATTATGTAAGTGAAGATTTTCGATAATTTCTGACGTAGAATTCAGTCGCCCTCTTGTAGAATCAAGATCAGACAAGAGAAGACAAGTTAAATCGTAACCCGTTCACACACACACACACAGATTACGAGTATACTACATCACATTTGTTATGAAAACAATGTAAATATTTTTTTATTTCATTTTAATAAAGAAAATGATTTTAAAAAATGTCGCCATCAGCTTCGCCTGCAAACTTAAATTCATTAGATAATAAACCTAAGTTTTCTTCAGGTCTGTATGCCTTCATAGGACAATGGTTATCGTAACTGAAAAACTATTGTCCTATGGAGACATTTTGTCCTGAGGCTTCGAGTTTAAATCCGTATTTATTTATTATTGGAGCGTTATTTATTTCAACCATTTTCAAATCTAACAATTAAAGTGTATTTTTTAATCAATAGGTGGCGCCATGAGCACTTTTAACATTTTATACTTAAATTTTTTACATATTTAAAATAACTCAACTTAGCACTAGGAGAAAACAACTAAACTCGACCCCGACCTGGAACTCGAAAACAAAAACTATAGCAGGTGAAAAACAACTCAACTCAACAGCAGGTGGAAAACAACTCAACTCAGACAGCAGGAGGTTTACAACTTAACTCAGTAAGAAGGAGGAGGAAACAACTCAACTCAGCCTAGCCTTTTACAGCAGAATCGGCATTTATTATCTACTTATGTAGTTCTAAAGTTTTTCTGTAAAACATAAATCCCGACATACATTTTTTGATACAGTTAGTTATCTTTTTGTAAATGAATTTTATTTTACGGGAGCTTCTATATATAGCATTTACTCATACTAAACTAATTTGCTTAAGTTATTCAACTAATTTGTTTTTCATGGGTTTCTTGAAAATTTTAAAACTATGTATTGAATTCATTTCAAATAATTATTTTCAGCTAAGAGCACAAAGAAGTAAATTCAAATTTAAAAACTTATTTATTTAGTTGATAAAACAAACAAAACTTAAAACACTTTAATTACACGATTTAGCTTAGGTTTTTTTTCATTTGAAAATAATGAAGGATATATAAATTATTGTTAAAATGTGTTCCCCTTGTGATCGATCATTTGGTAGTATGAAGGAGAAAAATTCATTTTTCCATTTATATATTTTAACTTATCTTGAAGTCTTCTTATGAATTATATGTATTTTTCTCATGCTCTGACATATTTTTCTCCACTTAACAAAAGAAAATACTGAAAGTGTTTCCAACCAAGGAAATGATGGGTCATTTGATATTAATGCACAGAATAATTTATTGAAGGCTTTAGTACAATAGATGGGCAGAAAATTTTATTTTATTGCTTAGTTTTTCTTTATTCATAGCCGAGAAAGAAGAAATTGAGTAGAAAATCTTCCCGAAAGTATCCAATTAAAACAAATGATAATACATTTTCTGCTCAACTACTTTGATCTATAAATATTTGTACATTTTATTTTCTCATCCTATTTTCTTTTGCTTATTTATATAAGATAAGAGCTTAATATTATGTGAGAAAAATCAGTTTAATATATGATTAATAAATGATAAATAAACAAAGAATTAAAACTGTAAAATTTTTTTAAATCATGTTACATATTACCACCAAGTTTTTTTAAAAAATTTTTCATAAGAATTTACTTGTGTGTGTTTTATGTATTGTTATCAGTTGTTTTAGTTTGTGTTATTATGATATGTATTTATCAAATATAGTAATTAAAATTTTTAAAAAAATAAATGCAACACATAGATGATTTGTATGATATGAATTTGTTCACAGAGTGTTTTCTGCTTACAACACAATATCAAATTTAATTAAAACACAGCAGACTACAAAGCAGTAAATTACAGCAACTAGTTTATGTAAAATTAAGTTTTAATTTTTAAAAGAGGAAAAAAAAAGATTATTCGTTCAACTCTTCGAAAGAGCAAATAACACGAAGTATTCAAATAAAAAAATTAAATTTTTAAAGTCAACTGTGTAATTAAAAATCCTATTAAAGAATACGTTAATTTATTGTTATATTGAGAAAAATTAGTTAAAAATACTAGTTAAAATATATATCTTCAATACAAATTCTAGAAATTTGGATTTAAATGTTTAACAAATTTAGTTTGTAACATGCATTAGTTTCAATAAGTTTAAAATTCATTATAAAAGTAATTTTAATAAGGCAATTAATTAATTTGTTATCAATTGGATTTATTTTGAAACTGATTCATTTAGATAAAATGAAATCAATATATTAAATATTTTAATGACGATATAATAATTGAAAAATTAGCTTTATTTCTTAGTTATGGTCTGAAAGGCCTCGTGGAAAAATGGAAAGATGTGCCATCTCAGGCTAGGTAACTAAATTAACCTTATTGAAAAAACTCTACAAGAGCATGTACTTAAATCGAGAATATTAATTCAATTTTCTAATTGTTTGCAACCACATATAGCTTTTAATATAACGTAACATTATTAAGCTCTTTGAAAATTATATTTTGCAATATTTTTAATTAGATGTTTACTGTTTCCTTAAACGAACAAAAGAAATGTTTCAAAATTATGTTTAAGTAGCAGAGACAGTGTTATGAATATTGAGGAACCTTTAAATACTCAGTAATGTGTTGGCAGTTAAAGTGGGATGTTAAATAACTTTTAGTGCACGCGATGTCGGGTTGATTCCTTTTAGGGCCGTGGCTAAGATTTCTTTCCTGGGAACCCGGAATTCCCCCCCCCCCCAGGTTCTTGACAAATCGTAAGATTTTCATATATTTTGTATTCCCGGGAAATATGCTTTGTTCCCAAGAACTCCTGTGAATGATACGAAGGTGAAATAAATAGTGAGGAGCTATTTTTGTCTACATTGTGAATTTTGATCTCCAATATACACTCATGGACAAAAAAATTAGCACACTAAGAAATAATTGCGGATCGTAATGAAACTTGGATGAAGGTACATGTCGAGGAGGTATGTAAATGATTAGAAATGCAGCGTGATTGCGCATTACGTATAGCCGGTAGAGGGCATTTAACGTCATTCTCCGTGGAGTATAAAACAGGTAACCAAAGCTTGTTTGAGTATGCTGAATCATTTACAAAGGAATAGTTGAAGTAGACATGTCATTACGCCGTTTTCGAACACAATATGAGCAGCTGTCGCAGTTTGAGATAGGGAGAATCATCGGCATAATGGAAGCTGAGTGGTCAGCTAGGCGAGTAGCTCGTCGATTAGGCTACTCTGATTGTGTTGAGCGGAGTTGTTGGTACCAGCGGATCCGAGAGATGGCATTTACACGAAGACAAGGCTCAGGACGCCCTCGACAGACCGGTCGTCGAGAAGACCATCCCGTCATGAGAAAAGCACACGTACAGCCATCCAGGTACTGGTAGCACCTTCACTAGGGGTCCCCGTGTCTTCTCGAACCATACGAAGGTGCCTGGTTCAAGGACATTTGGGATCGTGGCGCCCATTATGTGTGCAGTCCTTGACGCTAAATCATCGACGCCTCCCTTTGGAGTGGTGCCGTGCACGAGGAAACTGGACTGCAGCGGAATGGAACCAGGTCGTCTTTAACGACGAATCCAGATTCAATCTCAGCAGTGATGTCAATCGTGTTCGTGTGTGGAGACCCCATGGAGAACGCCTCAATCCTGCCTTTGTTTTGCAGCGGCACACCGCTCCTACAACTGGTGTGATGGTATGGGGTGCCATTTCCTACAATACACGGTCCCCCCTAGTATTGTTCCGTGGCACCATGACAGCTCAGCGGTATGTCCATGACATCCTGCAACCACATATGTTACCACCCATGTAACGGCTCCCAGGAGCTATTTTTCAACAAGACAGTGCTCGGCCTCACACGGCAATGATGTCACAAGACTGTCTCCTTACTGTTACTACCCTTCCTTTGCTAGCCCGATCCCCAGATTTGTCTCCAATCTAGCATATCTGGGATCATTCGGGATGGCAAGTTGGACATCCCACGAGTTTGAACGAACTAGAGGCAAGGTTACAGCAAATATGGAACGAAATGTCTCAAAACATCTTACAGAATTAGTATGCCTCAATGCCCGATCGTATCTCTTCGTGCATTCGCGCTAGAGGGGGTTCAACATGGTTTTAAATCCTCTGTTCTTTCGCCTTTTTCTCTGAAATAAATGATCCTTTTTCTATGATTTTCTAAGCATTTACTTGTATCAAAGTAGTCATTACGTATGTAAAATTTCGTTTCATATTGACGACTCTTTCTTGGTGCTCTAATTTTTTTGTCCATGAGTGTATATTTTAGCTGACTACACTGCTGCAACTTCAGACAGTTGACCCCAAACTTGGAAGGAAAAATGTTAGTTGGATTTCTCAGTAGAGGGTAAAAATGTAACAACTACGTAGTTGGGTTTGCAATCCCGTGTCATATTTTCAATCCCGGGATTTCGGGATTACATTATCCAAATCCCGGGATTAGGATTGGGCTATATATTAAAAATACTTACATATTAGCATAGTTGAAATTGCATAATAAAAATGAAAGTATAATTAAAAAGTGATTTAATATTATTTTAATGAAACAAATAAAAAAATTAATTCATCACAAAAAGCAAATAAAAATTGTTCATAATGAAGTTTAAAAAAAGCATTTCTTCATTTCTTGTGTTTCTGTGAATAAGCTCATAAAAACACAGCTCATCAAACGTTTCATCATTGAAACGGCTTCTTATTTATGTTACTCATTGTCCTGCCGAAGAAAATGCACGTTCGGATTCTTTATTAGTAGGTATTATCGTCAATAAATAGGAGTATGTTCTTTTCAGGGATCCCTCATTTTCAAAAAAGAGACATTTTTTTTTGAATTTTTGATGACAGTGTCTCAAATCTAATAGACTGCATTGGAGCACATACCCCTTTGATAATTTTATTTATTTCTGCTACACTTAATGGTTTTTATATATAAATTGATCCAGTTATTGAATCAGGATGTGAATCAATTTCAAGTGTTACCTCATTTGAAATTGAAGATCCAGTTGCATGAGCTGTTAGTAATGCAATGTTATTTGAAGTGTCTCAAGTCTTGCAAGCAGGTCCGCTATTAATTAACGGCATTTAATTGAAGAAGGAACTGTGACAAAATCTATTCGTGAGATGTTGCTTATATAATTGTGCAAACATTGCAGTGAGCCACTTAGATCTGTGCGACATTCTCTCATACGAGAAATGAGAGCTGTGCATTTTTTTATGTGTAACATCCATTTTATCGGTTGCTGGATTTCGTGAAAAGGGACAGAAATGTGTAACAGGAAGTCGGGGAGCGCTCGCTATTTGATTTGACCAATCCGCGCGCTTGATGGTGTCTCTTCGCTCTCCTTGCTTCGAGGTCCAACTCTAACAGCCACAGTGCTCTTGGCGGTGTCTCTTCACTACCCTCGCATCGGGATTCAACTCTAGTAGCCATCAAGCCACCAGCCTTTTTTTAACATGCATTTATAAGTTTCACTTGTATGTAACAGAATCTTTGAACTCGAAATTCCGTACACTTGTCAAGGACCGATGACAATACAATAATTTCATAATTTTGTTCCATTGTTCTGATTAGAATCATCAGGAATAAGGATTTCCAGATTTGGCGACTAATTCCATATATCATTTCATGATTTGGCGACTAAAAGATGAAGTTACAATTTGTCTAGTTTTTGGGAAAATGGGGGGAAAAAAAGACTCGTGCATGTGAAAAAAATTATGCTCTAACCCAGCGTTTTTCAAACTGTGGGGTGCCCCCCTCCCCTTGGGTGGCATGGCAACCCTATGTGGTGGGAGGACGAGCATATCGAAAAGTCCAAAATAAAAGATTTAAAATAGTTATCAATTTACAAAATGAAGCAAAACAAAATACATTCTGACATGATAAAAAATAAAATACATATTTACACTGATATAAGACACCTATATATGTATCAGTGCGCAAAAAGTATTTAATAATTGATTTATCAATATTAAATTAAAACCAAGTTTAGTAATTACTAGTTTTAGAAATGAATTTAACATCAACATAAGGACTATTGGTGACGGACCTCGTGAATCTGAGCCCCTGTTAACTGGAGAGGACGACACTTGAGCTGGCACCCACTTTCAAAATGTTCATACCGTTTCAACTAGAAGACATTCAGCTTTGATAGATTTGGATTCAATATCAAAGAAACGGTAATAGGAAAATTATACATGTTAAACACAAGCAAAAAGGTTATTTCTATAAAAGTTTCACACATCCTGGCAAAATACTAAGCTGGCATTATATAAAATGAATGAAGTGGTGTGTAGTACTTCGATTTAATCTGCTTCACACACACAGGAACTTTTTAATACTTAAGAATATTTTATATGATTTATGTTAAGATCTTTAACTCCAAGAACATAAAAATACATAATATATATATATATATAAAAGCATTATCTTTCAAATATATATAATACTAAATGAAAAAAATATAAACTTTAAAGTTTTGAATACTGTTTTCAATTTGCTTCATATAAAATTATGTTAAATATATTAGAATAAATTGTTTTACTTATCTGTGATTTGAATAATCATAGATAAAGGGATTAACATTTATTTTGATGTACATGGTTATTTTTTTTAGAAATATTTTGATTAAAATTTTATTCATTCAGTTTCTCTTTCTCTAAGCCTGTTTTTATATTCTTAAAATTAATCATTTTTTCAACTTAATTTAAATTTACTTCTTAAGAATAAAATAATATATATATCGATTACATTAAAGTGTATTACAATTGTTTTCAAATGTTTCTTGTTATTTAAAGTCCCTGATAAGTTTCAAGGGCTAATCACAGAACTCAAAATTTAATACGTTGTTAAGTGTAATGTGTGAATCGGAGTGATTTTTTAAATTTATAATTAAGTTAGTGAGAGCATATGTTGTGTTAAAATTCTGGTAATTATTATAAAATCAACTTCTGAGATTAAATATGCTTCATTCTGATTTTTCCATAATCTTAATACTATGTTTCAATATTTCTTTTTAAATTATTGTTAAAAATTAATATTTAAAACTTATAAAAAGTCTATTCCCAAATGAGTAGAAGCTACTCAAAAGTTTATATTGTTCGGGGTTTTACATTTTAAGCATAAGTATAGTAGTTTCAATGGCAGAGGACGAGAAAAGAATTTTTATGACTGAAGTAACATAATCTTAATGATTTTTCCAGAACATTTATTGCACCCTAAAGGAAAGGAACGACGTTATCATTTCCGAATAATAGAATGAACAGCTCTCACTGGGGTAAAATGAACTGTCGCTTAGACTTGTCTGGTGCCATGTTTGCGGATATTGCAAACAATAAAAAATGCAGTCTTGGTTTAAGATTAATCAGGATTTCGTACGTTGATAAACAATATGATTCAAACTTCAAGGTTGAATCAGATTCTCTAACTAATTTATTAGATAATTAAATAGTTATAATACATTCAGTACCCTTTTTGTAAATGCTCTAAATGTTGGATGACGGAAAACTTGTCATATTTATGGTTGGAACGTAACTCTATTAAATTGAGAGAAAAGTTTCTTCTAAAGCAATAAAAAAAATATAAACACTTTTAAGGTTTTTTAATGCCCAATTCTATGTAAAGCACACATATTTTACGTAAGCATAATAAAAAGAATCATTGGCACAGTAAGTGAGTTGAAATATATATTTATAATGATTACCTCTTTAACTATCAAGTTATTTTGACGCTTTAGGTACATGAGTTATCAAATTTTTTATTGTAAAAATTAAGTGTTTAGTATAAAATAAAATACACTTTGCGTTAAAAATTTTAATTTACAATTATATGCATAAAATTTCTTTTAAAGTTTTGTTGCAACTGCATATTTGCTTGAGGAGGCTGCCACACAGCGTGGTAGTTGTAAAGTTCGTTTCTAGTGGAGCATTTTCTTCTAAAAAAATAAAACAAAAAAGTATGTATTAGTAGCCCAGTAATTTAGTTTTGTGTAGTGTAAGTGGAAACATTTTTCCAAGCACAAACCGTCTTCTCAATTATTACACCAGAATCGTGTTTCCTTCCTTATCTTATTTCCATTTACATCCTCTTTTGAACAACAAACTTTGCAATGTCTTTTAGGCTAAAGTTTAGCAGGAGTTGGAGGAACATGGGATATAAAATATCGCTCACAGAGACGGGAAGAGTTATTTATTTTAGGTATCTAGGGTAGGTGGTCTGTAAGGAATCTCCTGTCCAGAAGCTGCATCATCATAGTGATGAAAAAGTTCTTATACAACTTGGATTAAAAATTGTAATACCCAACTAAATTTTTATAAAGCAAAAATGTGCTCTAGAGTATCTTGTATTGTATAAGTGTAAAATTATCTTCTCATATTATATTTCTTCTGGCGTTTTCAGATTGTCGGATAAAAGTATATTTATTTCCTCATCACTGCGATCTTTACCACCCATAATTAGATTGTTGTCAAAAACAATCTCTCTCTTTGTCTTGAGTATATCTTCATTTTTTATGCTTTTGAGGTTGATCATTAAATATCATAAATACTGACCATCAAACACCATCTATTGAATAGAGCCCAAATTAACTTTTATCAATATAGGTTCGGGTTTGACAAAGAGATAAATCCAAAATAAAATTTTCCCGTTATGTATTCGGGTATAATAATATGACGCAATCAAAACAATTACCCCATATACTACTCACGTATGACAGTTAAAAGGTAAAAGCTTTTTTCTTGATCCCATCATTGTTTCAGAAAAGGCAAATCTCTCATCACTAACATAAATTGTTCAGCTGTGTCATAAGAATGCATTTTTAAGTTATATCATGTCTTGCATCAGCTTCATTTCTAGAAAGAATTAAAAAAATTATTTATATTAAAAATTCGAAAGACAAACATGAACTTCTTAACATACATTTTTAGTGTTGCTGTGTTGAATGTTTCCACTTGTCTATTTCTGCCCGACATAAATTACCACTCTAGCCACTAACAATACTGCTCTTAATTTTGATGAATTATAAGATGACGAGTATGACATTTTAGCTAATATTCCATATCCTATAAAAGCACCAATAGATGACTTGGAGCCTTCAAAAGTTTTTGATTATCAACTCCTGCACGTAACGGATATCTAACTGAATCAGAACTGGAACACGAGAGGCTCGACAAAAACATCGTTAGCTGCTGGTACTTAAATATAACCACTCTTGTGCCAGAGCCATTCAATTTGTTGTTTTAGATTAGCTTTGAACATTACATAAATAAATGCACTATTTGAATTAATAATAATTTTCTTCGTTAGAAATGAAAAATAAAAGACAAATATAAATATTGCATGAATCTATTACAGGACTTAAGTGTAAAATTTCGATTAACTCATTGTCGAACTAACTAGAATATTTTCAATTTGTTACGCAATTTGAAGGTCTATAAAGCATTGTTTATTTATAAATTGAAATAAGATATGAAGCAGATTTAAAAACATTGTAATATTTTTCTTGCTATTCAAGAAACTCTATTTCTAACTCAGATTTAATTTTTGGATTTTATTTTGTATTAAAAAAGTATGAATTTATGAACCAGTATTTTTAAATAAAACCCAATGGGAGAAAATATTTGTCGTAACTGAAAAAAAAATTATATGTTTGTACGAAAAAACGTACCATCTGTATTTAGAGTTTCTATTTAATGTTTCTTTAAAACAAGGTGTAATGTTTTGATCTAAAGTTCAAAATAAAATGCAGGGAATAAGATCATAAATATATGAAAAAAGCGTTCAGTTTTATCCTAATGCTTAAATATTTTCTGATCTCCCATTCCGTGTTCCACATGCCGAAACTCCATCACATACTAATACATGATCCATCAATAGTTGCATTTGTCTTTATTTTCCCTTTTCTTCCAATCCTTCATCATTATTCGACATGTCAACCTGCCATCAGTCTTGCTGAATCAGTCATTTATTGTATGACTTATGCTCTTTTGAGGCATTTCATTTCGATCCAAAGATGTATTCTTTCTACTCAATTTACATAGAGAGAGAGAAAAGAATCTTTTTTATAACTAAGAAGCATTTATTATTTAGTTTAGAATCAGGTAGAAAATAGTATACTTAATTTGCGCCACATTTCTCTTTTTTATGTATTAGGAGTTTAAAGAATTTTATAAATTTTAATAAAAAGCTCACATTTTCTTTATTATCCGAAATATTTTGTGCTATTGATAGACAATGCCAAAAGCAAGAAGAAATTTTCAAAATACTATTTCAATTTACATACGTCGCAAATTTTATTAGAATGAAAAAAGAAGAAACTCTATTCTCTAACTTTAAACATGTTTCAAAAAATAAAATAATAATTAACACAAAGGAGATTATTGTTGATAATTAAAACAAAAAAAGGAAAAAATTCAATATTCAATTGAATTATATATACACTCAAGAGCCAAAACTTTATGACCACCTGTCAATAACGAGTTAGCCCACCTTTGGCGAACAACACAGCTTTAACCCGCCTTGGCATGGATGCCACAAGTCCTTGGTAGATGGCCAGAGACAGATTGTACCAGATGCTTAAGCAACGGTAAAGCAAAACCGAGATATTACGAATTGGTGGTCTTTGAACTCTGAGCTGCCGTCCCATGACATCCCAAATGTGTTCTATCGGATTGAGATCCGGTGAGTTAGGCAGCCAAGACATGAACTGGAACTCAGCATCATGTTCCTGGAAACACTCCAACACAATTTTAGCCTTATGACACGGGCAGCGGTCCTGTTGGAAAATTCCATTTCCAGCTGGAGAAACAGAGGCCATGTTAGGGTGCAACTGGTCCGCAATGATGTTCAGATACCTTGTAGCATTCATGGTCTGCTCTACCACAACCACGAATCCCAGAGACGCCCAAGAGAACGTCCCCCAAAGTATAATACCGTCACCACCGGCTGTGTATGACTTACTGTCCATTGAGGGAGCAACTGTTTGCCTGGTAGATGACGTATCCTGACACGGCCATCAGCGTGATGAATGACAAACCGTGATTCATTTGACCAGGCAACTCTCTCCCACTGATCCATGGACCAGTCACGATGTTCCCGGGCTCAGCGCAGCCGCAATTGGCGATGATTCCTGGTCAGCAAAGGCACATGATGCTGACGTTTGCTGCGCAGACCCATTTCTAAACGGGTCCACTGAACAGTGTTCTCCGATACTATTCTACTTGGCCCGGCATTGTATTGGGCTGTCAAATGAGCCACTGTCTGGCTCCGGTTTTGCTTCACCATGCGACACAGTCTCCGAATAAATTTTTCTTTGATAGCGTGTGGACGTTCAACACCATGCCGTCTACTGCTGGTTTCACCGTTATTCATCCACTTTGAATAAGTACTAACAACTGTAGATCGCGAACAACCCACTAGTCGTGCAGTTTCGGTAATACCTGTTCCGAGCCTTCGAGCCATTACAATCTGCCCTCTATCAAAGGCGCTTAGATCCGCAGCCTTTCCCATCATACACAGAAGTAAGTGTGAAAAAGAATGATTCTTCAGACTCTCCAGCAGCAGTTAAATACCTCTTTTACCGGATCACGTGCCTTCCAGGCGAGTTCATTGCAAAATGTAGGAGTGGTCATAATGTTTTGGTTCTTGAGTGTGTGTATATATATACTGGTGTCCAAAAGTTAAGCATAATTGATAATTATGTGAATAAAGAAGGAACTGAAAATCAGAATGGCGGGAAACGTTATATGCGAGTGTAAAATGGTTATAAAATAAGGAAGCAAATCAAAAGAATGATGGTAATTAACTTTATTATCCAAAGTAGCAGATTGAAAGAAAATTAAGCATAGGAGGGATTCACCCTTTAAAGAAAAAATTTAAAAACAAATATATTAAATAAAATACTGATGCTGCAGTTTAATACGGCGTGTGGTCACCTCTCTGACAGCCAGGCACGCTACACAGCCATATACCATACTTGCTATGAGATGATCAATGAGTTGTGGGCTCAAACGTTTCCAAGCTTCATAGAGAGCTCTCTTCAGTTCTGTAATGGACCTTGGTGGGTGCGAAAAGGATGCAATTTGTCTCCCGAGCATATCCCATACATGCTCGATATCATTTAAATCAGGGGAGTTCACAGGCCACGACATGCGCTGGATGTTTTCCGCTTCAAAGAAATTATCAATTAGCACCGCACGGTGACATGGCTCATTATCATCCATGAATATGAAGTCAGGACCAACAGCACCTCGAAACAAGACAATATTAGGCTCAAGAACTTCGTCTTTGTATTTTGAGCAGTCCCAGAACCCGTGTCAAAGAAATGGAGGTCTGTGCGGCCGTCCATCATGATGCCTGCCCACACCATTACTCCCCTTGATGGAAAATGATATCTTTGCGTTATGTTTCTTGGTTCAAAACGTGTTCCACGTTCTCTCCATATCGTTACCCGCCGAGAATCACTACTCAGACTAATCCGGGACTCGTCACTGAACATGACATTGGCCCACTCTCCCACACTCCAATGTTGATGTTTCAAACTCCAGTTCAAACGAGCGCGCGTTTATGCACAGACGTGAGGGGAATGCAAACTGCTGGTTTTCTGGCATACAGGCCAGCATGATTGAGTCTCCTGTAAACACTTTGTCTCGAAATTCGTATTCCTGTGGCGACTGTGATCGCCGAACCCAGTGCTCTGGCAGTACTACCCCTCTGATGTCGCGAACTTATTACCAGATATCGGTCTTGGCTAGGGGTTGTGACTCTTGGCTCGACCTGGTACTGGTTGTCGGGTAACATCTCCCGTTCTTTGAAACCTCTGCCACAGTCTTGAGATCACAGACTGGTCCACATTCAGAATTAAAGACACTTCGGTTTGTGATCGTGAGGCATTTCAACAATACTTCTTTTCGTAAACATGTCCAATTGGCGTCTTTGTGCCTTCATTCACCTTGTTTGAGGGTTAACAACGTTCCTTCGCACAGTAGTTGCACGAAATTGTCTGAACTGCCTATGCTCCGTGAATCGGTTTCTCCGCGTTCCGACATGCGCCGGTGTTTCGCGCAGGAAGTAGTCGACTGAAAAATTTTGCTTAAACCTAATGTTTCTTCTTCACCCAAT
This sequence comes from Trichonephila clavata, assembly GCA_019973975.1. NCBI lineage: Eukaryota > Metazoa > Arthropoda > Arachnida > Araneae > Nephilidae > Trichonephila > Trichonephila clavata. Next base: position 79,872 of record BMAO01033755.1, on the reverse strand, counting down.
TAATATCCGCAAGAAATTTGGAATAATTTTACGAATATTTACTCCATGTTTTTCGCATTTTGCGATTTATGCTGAACTTTTGGAATATATATATATATATATATATATAATATGCATATGTATGTCGTGTTTTTCGAGTGATCATAAAAACATTTTATTTTAACCGTCTTTATTCCATGAAATCATTTTGTAATCTGTTTGTTAGAGAGAGAGAGACGGACACGTGTTAACCATATGAATAATTGGCCCCCTCAGAAGCCATGTGCTCTTCAAGTACGCTTCTGATTGAAGAGGTATACTTGAGAGATTAAGCATGACATATAGGTAATAAAAATTAATGGTAGGAGCGGTAAACTGCTTTTAAGGCCATGTGATATCTATTCCCGAACTGTTTAATAAATTTAATACTTGAAGATATAACGGGAAAATAAAAGTTAGAAGTGGACTGGCGATTTAATTTTAGATCTAATTTAATTATTCTTACACACACACACACACACACACACACACATATATATATATATATATATATACATGTATATACACAACTGGCCACACAAAATGAAACACCAAAAATGAGCAAAGGTATCACAAAGAAATTTATGTGGCTCATAACATGTTATAAAAGATCAAACTATTAAAGTTACAGCCTCTTGTTACGTATGGATGATGACTAAATCAGTAGTTAGTGTAGCCACCATTCTTGCCTACAACCGCTGCCACACGCCTCGGCATAGAATCAAAGAGGATGTGGGGTGGGGGTCTTATCGGTACCCTCTCTCTCCGTCCTGAGCGGCTCTAGGTCTGGGAGGGGGGAACAAAGCATGACCAACAAACTTCATAATAACAATTAGTTTTATTTAGCTTTTGAACACACACTTAAACAATCACAAGTGAAAGAATAAGTGGAGGCCTAGGAGGGATATCTAAAGCGTTGTATATTCCTAATATCCAACTCTAAGTAAACCCGACTACGAGAAATAGATTAGGAGAGCAAGCACTAACGATCCGATAGCTATTTCTAATTCTACTATCTTAAATCTTCAATCTAATAATTTAATCTCAGTAATTACTTCCTTAACGCGTGCTAGGTTTGTGAATGAAATACTTCAATATTCACAATTACTTAACAGCTTCACGGCTCTTTCTCCCTTACATCTACAAAACCTAGACTTTATATAGTCAAGCTAATTCACATATATCACGTGTTCTTCTTGAAATCCTGCTAATTAATGTGAATGGTAGCCCCAAAGTTTCCCCAAGAGGATTAATAAGAAAAATATCTCGAATAGACCCGTCACAAGGCTTAAATGTATCCTTGAGTTGCAGCAGTTCATGCTGCTTCTACATATTGCCAAAGTTGATCTGGTGAAGATGCGGGTGGCATATCCTGGGCCCGATGTTGTGCAAGCATGAACCTCACATTTACGATTGGCAATAGATCGGGAGAACAAGCAGGTCAAGGAAACAATTCAATCTTATGGGTAAAGAAGAACTCGTGAACATTGCGTATCACGTGTGTTCACGCATTAAACCTTTTGGAATATGGCTGATGGCAAGCGCTGAATGTATGAGAGGACCACGGGCTTCAACCCCTTAGAGATGTAGTGCTGGCTGTTCAGTGTACTGACAATGCGTACTAGAGAGGAGTGGCAGTGGAATTCAATATACCACCCCAAATCATTATATCGGATGCAGCACCAGTGTGGTGATGCATAATGCAACAGTTCAGCAGTCTGTCACCACGGTGTCCCCAAACTTCAATCCGACCATCGTGATGTTGACAGAAGTGGGATTCTTTAGAAAACACAATGTTGTTCCATGTCCACCGTTCATCACACCACTGGTGGCGCAAACGTCTGTGGTTTCCAGTCAAGGGTAAACGAATCAATAGAGGCCTTATGGACATTCCGCTCTGCTTTAAAAGGCGCCGAATGGTACGAGCGACACCGAATGAAGCGTAATAAACTGAATTTGGTGTGCTATGGTTCGTGATGTGGCTGCGCAATCCATCATTGCCATGCGCACTATCCATCTGTCATCACGGGAAGTAATGCAACGAGGGGTGTGACATCGTTTCCTCCTGCATCCAGCGATGACAGATCCGCATCACAGTTGCTTAGTTTCGTCCAACACTTTGATCGATTTCTCTGAAGAATAATCCGCAATCCATATATTCTTCCTTCGGTCTAATTCAGAAACTTAGTCAAAAGACATTCTATGTCTTCCACGAGGGATAGGCAAACATCTTAAGCAAAAACGAGCAAAAAATTGCTGTACTTCAAATCGCCAATCTGTTCAGCCCTTTTATAGCACTTGCGGGTGGCACTACGGTCGCACGTGATGTGCATCTGTGCAATAATGTTAATAATTTACATTTTTCATTGCTACCAAAGTATGATGTAAATTTCATATGGTTTGCATGCTTCCTTCAGTGTACTGCATTTTGTGTGGCCAGCAGTGTACTGCAGATTATTAAAACTGCAACACCAGGAAGGAAAGCAAGGAGTGAAATTTTATTTATTGCACCCATACAAAATAGCAGAAAGATAACATGATTAAATTTGTAGGCATTTTAAGTATATACAACGTCCTACATTAGTACACACAACTGCCGTGTTAGGCAGCTAAGAAGGACCTAACCCTGTCAGGCATTGAATCGGTCTTAAATGATAGAAAACGTGTAAATAATGCGATGCTGTTTAGTCTTATGCAATACTTCTTGGAGCACCATGACCAGAGAGTGGTGGTATCTGCAAATAATGACCAGATGTTTTCCATGGGTGAAAAATCTGGCGAACATGCTGACCAGGAAACAGTCGAAAACCCTCGTCTGTCTCGTTTCGAGGTTTCTCGTCAGTTGATGAATGTACCGTTCTTGAGAAGTCTTCTTTCGGTCACATCATTGTCGGAGATTTGATGTCTTATCGCATGTCCGATACTTACGGTACACTAGTAAATTGAATGTTCCCGAAAATCCAAATTTCGTTGCTACTTCGAAGATGCTATACCCCATTTCTCACTTGTAGGTAACTCCACATTCAAAGTCATTTAAATCTAGATAACCTTCCATTGTCGTAACTGGAACCTATCTAACCCTTTTGACACATACATGTTGTCTTATATAGTCATTGCTGACCATCAAATTACGTTGTCTGGTTGAATACCTCTATTATTTTCATACCATACCCGTACCTGTTTTCCTGACCCTGCAGTATATATATGTTGTAAATGTTTTCCATCGAATAGTTTGAGGTAGAAGAGTTACTTACAAGGGGTGATCAAATGAAAAGGTACGAAACGACACGGTGGGTACAAATATAGACTTTATTCAAAATATACACCATAGCCCTGAGCACAACGATCCCACTGATGAACAAGCCGCAGGATTACTTGTTCCCAGAATTCCTGTGGCTGTGACGAGACCCAGTCCTTCACAGTGTCCTTGAGTACGTCGTCCGAGTTGAAGCGCTTTCCTTTCAGGTGTTTCTTCAGTGGACCAAACACATGGAAATCGCAGGGTGACATGTCCGGACTGTAGGACGGATGGTCCAACGTCTCCCATTGGAACTTGTCCAGTTCCATTTGTGTGACTCTGGAGACGTGTGGACGCGCGTTATCATGGAGCAGAACCACACCCTCCGTGAGCAGCCCCGATCTTTTGTTCTTGATGGACCTGCGTAGGCGTCGGAGTGTCTCACAGTACACATCGGAGTTAATGCTTTTTCTGTGCTCGAGTAATTCTGTGCTCGCATCATTTGGACGCCGCTTTTTAGAAGAGCCTTTGCTCTCTCCTGCGCATGTGGGCACCCGCGCATGATCCAATCCCAGTCAGAGTCTCGAATGGCATCCCGAGATGTCTCGCTACATTCTCCCTTGGAGGAATATGCAAATATTTAACTGTTTCATTTTTATGTCGTTTCGTACCTTTTCATTTGATCACCCCTTGTATTTTGGCTAACGGTATATTGAAAAAATTATTTTGATTTACGTTCAAATATTCACTATAATCATCATGAAATAATGCAAAAGTATACATTTTTTATACATAAATGCGTTAATTCTTCTTTATTCTTCATCTTTGTTTATGCATGAAAATAAAATCAAAGAATTGAGTTGCATACATTGTATTACCATTGTTGATTTTAGTCCATTACGGGTTGATTTTAATTCTTTTAAAACTGTTTAAACATTTAGAATGTATTTTAAAACATGCCATTATTGGCTTAGTATTAGTATTGGGTGTATGAAAAATTTCTGTCGTTTTTTGCTGAAGACATAACAATTTTTTTCATTTTTTATTTAAAATTTGATCTAAAATGTAATATCTTTTGTTAGTTACATCTGTCTGCTAGCATTGTGGCAGCTTATCTAACCCCCTGGAAAAGAAGTTCTCTTATTTGGAAGACAAAGTATTCTACCACTGCCATTTGGGCACCCTTATAATTTATATATTTATTTCCATTGAAAATGTTTTGCAGCTAACTGGACAGATGATAGTCAGATGGTATAATATGAGGAGTATGTGCTGGTAGAGAGAGAAGTACATTTTCCCAACCCATCTCTGCAATTTTTTATGCAGTGTTTCTTACCACGTGTAGTCTAGTGTTGGCGTGATGAAGAATCACACCCTTTCTACTGGCCAAAGATAGACGTTTATGTTGAATTTCTTTATTCAAACCATCAAGTTGCGTACATTAACAGACGTTTTATTTTATTTCAGCAACTCATAGTGCCCTATAACCTTGCTGTCTCACCAACAACACAATATAATCTTCTGATGCACACCAGATTTGAATGTGGATGGTGGTGTACCCCCTTTGTAAACATATCCTTTTTTTCTATACACTACCCACTTTTCATCTCCAATCACCAAATGGTCCAAAAACGGCTCTCTTTTGTGACGAGCAAGATTTCAAGAACATATCGAAATCCTGATTATTATTATTATTATTATTTTATTTTTATGCTTAATTCGAATGGCAGCCAAACAGAGAGTTTGGACACAAAATCAAGCCTTTTAAAGTAATATAAAGCAGTAGTCTGATGAATTCAAACTTGAAGCCCACTTCTTTGAAAATTAACATGGGATTTCTCCTTCGTCACTGACATTTGATGGCCTTCCTAATTTCGGTTCATCTTTCAAAGAAGAATCACCCAAGTAAAATTTCACAAGCCATCTTTGTCATGTTCGAGCTGTTACTTCTTCAAACACGTCACAGAAGTTTCTTTTTGCCTCCATTGAGTTATTACTTTTCGAAACTCAAACAACATACAATACCTTAAATGCACTTTTCCTTCACTCATCTTGACAGTTTTACAAGTTTTTTAAAAAAATGTCTGTGAAACGTACAAAAAATGTGTATAAATCATCAATTGTATACTAATCTTACTCCTTAAACCAGTTTCAGTTGGATCTGAATTCTTGTTAAAGATCGACAACGCATAAAAGTGAACGTGTTCAATAACGACAGAGCTTTCCCTTATACAACCAATACTTTAGTTTTAGGAATAGTACCAGCAAAAAGAAAAAAAAAGATTAAATTTAAAAATATTTATCTTGCATATATATTTGAATCACATTATTTCTAACTGCCATAATGTAGCGGAAAATATTATATAAAAATGATTTTATTTATACTCTCTCCTCCTAAAAAAGTTATTTCAAATTTAAATCAGTATTACCTAAAAAGCTTTTTAAAACATAATAGAATATCGCTTTTATTAGACTTCATATTTTCTTAAGAAAAATTGCAAAGGAAAACATTTAAGTTTATCCGAAGAATTCTGAATAAAGAGTTCAAAGAACAGAAAAATTTTAAGACACGTAGGTTCAAAGCATGTTGTCTCCACGATTAATGAACTAATTACTCAAAAAAATTGAAAAACGGATGAAAAAAGATGATTAAAGTAGTATTAAAACTTCAAAGGCTTTTTTGCAGAAAAAACAATTCTTAAGCAACAGTATTATTTTGCTCAACGTTGAACTTTAATCTAATTTAGCAACCTCGGTTAACTTTTTGAATTTATATGATTTTGTAATTACAAGTTTCTCGTACTGTTGAAGTAAGTGTCAATGAAAAGTACTTAATTACTTAGAAAGCATATTTAATAAACATAAATCAAATGAAACTTTCCATGAATATAAATACTTATAGCTTTCTTCAACTTATAATTATATTTGAATTAAATTAAATATCCATTAGATTTAAAGTAATAATGTAATTTGTTTCCAAGAGTTAATATTTTCAATACTTACCGAATCGAAAATGTATTAGAATCACATTTTCTATACAAATCATTGGAGATTTAAAAGCACAGTTAAACATTCAGTAATTACGATCAGAACATTTTACAAATAAAATACAGGGATTATCTTAAAATTTCGTTTCCTCAATTTTACATTTCATTAGATTTTATGATTTAATTTAAGTTTATTAATCTGATAATTGCTTGATATATAATATTTTGAGCGAAATGCCAGATAAAACTTTTATTTAAACGGAGAAAATGAAACCTTATTTATATTCCTTACAAATTGTACCCTATATTTTGTGCTATTTTGAAAAAATTACTTCCAATGCAGAAGATAACTTTATTTAATGAAAATATTTTAACTATACATAAAGTTTCATTTCGAAAAGCAGTTAGAGAGAAAACCAAATTTTTCACTACTTATTAAATGTATTACAAATAATAAAAGTTAAATCATTAAATTACATTTTTTTCTTGCAAAATTTAAGCCGGCTTAAGACCTAGATACAGATTTTAAATGAGAACGAATTAATGATGCATTCCGGAAAAACAGGAAATTTCTTATTCCTCAGATCATAGTAATTTAATTCCATTTGAGTTTTTTTTGACTCAAGACGAAATATTTTTTTTAAAAAAAATATAGAGAGAGAGAGATACGTTGAATTTCTATCTACACATATATATTACGGAAGAGAATTTTCATTTCATTCCATATCTAAAAACCTGATCTCGAAAAGTATGATTCGATCAGTTTTTTTCTCCGTTCCATAAGAATTTTTCTTTCAGATAAACATTGCAAAGCCAGATTTTTCCCCAGTTTTTAAGACGAGGAAATTTTTATTTCAATTCAGTATTAAATTTATTTCATGTATTGTATTTCATGTGTTCTGCGTTGCATGCGGCTCTAAGAATTCAACGCTTTATGGTAAGTTTTCTGATTTCTACATATATTTTTTGACATATTTATATGATTTAAGCTTAAAAGTACCACAGACATATTTAAACGTTCCTGTCACATTTATAAATGGAAAATGAATTTTTTTTAAATAAGCATTTCTCATAAGTTAAATTAATATTAAAACTGAGTTTTTTTACTCTCTAAATTTGCAGAAAATAGAAGCAATATTCCTATTTCTTTTTAAAAGCAGGTTTTCTTCAGAACTGCGTTTAACTATTTCTAAGCATTATTTAAAGCTGATTAGTTTGGATGAAAACTATTTTCATCTTTTTAAAATCCTCTTGAATTATATGTGATTTGTTTTATATAAAGAAGTTGACATGAATGTGTATGGGAATTTTGTAAAGCATAATTTTAAATTCTTTGCATAATTTGCGATTCCTTTTACAAAAAAAAACATTCTTTCCAAGAAAGCATAACTGTTTACCTATTCTTTTTTTTATATTATCAAAGAATATTAAAAATGTAATCGAAACAGAGAAAAAAAACACCAGGTTTCAGAAAAAAAAATGAGAGAATGTTTCAAATTCTAGAATTATTCAGCAAAAATAATGTGTATCGCTAAATGATAACAAATAATGAAACATATTGTTACGAATTTCCTGCGATGTGCTTAGAGTAAATTCAATAAGCAGAATCCTTTTAAAAAAATAAATAAAGCTATTTATTTAACGAAGACTACAAGAATAACACTGCGCATTCAATAGCTCAGTCACCAGACAGCTTGCTTGTGCTGTCTAAGGCTCCAAATACCACTCCTAATCTTTCGTGCTTGTTTTTATATGCTCTCTGCCGGAAGTGACGTCACTAACAGGAAGTTATGTCATATTAGAAAAATCCAGAACCTTGGAGAGAATTCAAGAAATCAGGATCCCTCTAGAAAATTCTCTCTGTCGCCAAGGTTTCCAACTTCCGTCGCCAAACTTGGCGAAATGTCGCCAAATTTGGCGACAAAAATTAGTTGCCTAAAACATCGCCAATGAGCCAATATCTCGCCAATTTGGCGACTTGCTATTGAAATACAATGGGATACATATAACATTCATTATCATAAGACAAATTACACCAATTTACAGAATTCGTAACATTGCCCCCCTCTCAAGGACTGACTGCACGTCCCGGGCAGTACAATCCTTGAATAGGTAAAAATTATTTACAAGTATATACAATGGTCGACAGTACACAGTTACATACAAGCATATAAGTGGCTCTTTCGATCAGCTAGTTTCGTCCCTAGAGTTACAAAAATAAGGGGCCAGCCGATCACAATGCACTACCCTAGGCCTTGAGTTCTTAGATTTTTGGATACGAATCACAACGTCATTTAGTCTTTTTAGGACTGTATATGGACCGTCCCAATTTGTCTGTAACTTTGGAGAAAGTCTCTTTCGTCGAATCGGGTTCCAAAACCAAACCTTGTCACCTTCGTGAAATTCATGTCCTGTAGCTCTCGTGTCGTACCTGGTCTTCATCTTTTCCGTTGCGATGTCGATCCGATTACGGGCGAACTCGTGCACACTTTCTAAACGTTCCTGTAGTTCATGGGCATATTCTTCAGGAGAAGAAGGCACATCAGGAGGGCGCCCAAACAGGAGATCACAGGGCAGACGGAGTTCATGACCGAAGAGCATCTGGGAGGGAGTGAATCCAGTGGTTTCATGGACGGCACTTCGATAGGCAAGCAGGAACATAGGAAGCTTCCGATCCCAGTCTTGTTGATTCATGGAAACGTGGATAGAGAGATGGTTTAAGATCGTTATATTAAATCTCTCAACCATGCCGTCTGACTGGGGATGTAAGGGGGTAGTTTGTGTCTTATCAATCTTAAGAAGGACACAAAGTGCCTTGAATACAGCAGAAGTGAAATTTCTGCCTTGATCAGAGTGCATCTGAAGGGGCGTCCCATAGCGAGAAATCCAGTTCTGCAGTAATACTTCGGCAACTGTTGTAGCTTCTTGATCAGCGATCGGGTAAGCCTCGGGCCACTTGGTAAAATAATCCTTGACAACTAAGATGTATTTGTAGCCATCATTTGAACGTGGGAGAGGCCCTAAGATGTCCAACGCGATTCTTTCAAATGGTGCCCCTACATTATAGCGCCGTAATTTTCCACGGCATCGTGTTTTGGGTCCTTTTCGGGCCCCACATGCATCGCAGGACTTGCACCATCTTTCTACGTCATCTCTTACTTTGCTCCAGAAAAACCGCTCCCGAACCTTTTGGATGGTCTTCAATATTCCAAAATGACCTCCGGTTGGACTACTGTGTAATTGTTCCAACACTTCCGGTATTCTTGATCGTGGGAGTACTAATTGCCATTTTGATGTTTTGCCATCCTCAGACTCCCATTTTCTGTATAATACACCATTACGAATATGGAGTGAATCCCAGAGATCCCAATAGCGTTTACTATCCGGACGATAGCTGGAGATATCTTGCCAACTGGGTCTAGTGCTAGATGATTCAAGAAGTTCCAAGATAGGTTTTATGTTGGGATCCGTAAGTTGAGCTTCTCTGACTTCTTCATCGCTCCAAAGGTCTATTTGTGTCGATACCGAATCCTTTATTTGACGAATGACAGGTGTTATCATGTCATATTTCTTCTAGACTGTAGTGCAGTAAGAACAAGCATTCGAGCATGGTCTTCTTGATAAGGCGTCAGCATTACTATGAAGGGACCCCTTGCGATGTTTGATCTCGAAATCGTACTCTTCAAGTTTCTGAATCCATCTAGCTATCTGGCCTTCGGTGTTCTTAAAATTTAAAAGCCATGTCAGGGACGCATGATCCGTTCGGAGCAAAAACTTCCGACCGTAAAGATAACTATGAAAGTTCTCAACAGCTTTTACAATAGCCAGTAATTCTTTTCTGGTGACGCAGTAATTTCTTTCAGGCTTTGAAAGACACTTGCTCCAGTATGCGATGACATGTTCTTGGCCGTTAATTTCTTGGGATAAAACTGCTCCGACACTTTCATGGCTTGCGTCCGTGTCAAGAATGAATTGCTTTTCGGGATCCGGATAAACTAGAATGGGAGATGATGTTAGAGCCGCCTTCAAGCTATTAAATGCTTCCTCGCATTCGTCTGTTCACAAGAACTTCTGTTTGTTTTCAGTCAGCCTGTGGAGAGGTCTCGCGATTGAAGAAAATCCTTTAACAAATCTTCTGTAATATGCGCACAGACCGAGAAAACTTCTAAGCTCATGCACATTTTTAGGGCGTCTCCAGTCTTTTACAGCTGACACTTTCTGTGGATCAGTTCTAACACCATCAGCAGAAATTATGTGACCCAGATAATTCACCTCGTGACGGAATAAGTTGCATTTGGAGGGGTTTAGCTTCAATTTGGCCTCTTTCAATTTTTCAAATACTCTCCTTAGGTTGCTGAGGTGTTCCTCGAAACTTTTCCCTACAATGATGATGTCGTCTAAATAAACAAGGCAAGCTTCAGGAGTGAGTCCGTTCAACACTGTCTCCATGAGGCGTTCGAAGGTAGCTGGTGCATTACAGTGACCAAACGGCATGACCTTAAACTGCCAAAGTCCTTGTCCTCCTGTCGTGAATGCTGTCTTTTCACGGTCTTCAGGATGTATCTCTATTTGCCAATAACCGCTTTTCAAATCCAAGGTAGAGAACCACTTGTTTCCGCTAAGAATGTCTAACGTGTCATCGATTCGTGGAAGTGGATAACTGTCCTTTTTTGTGACATCATTGAGCCGTCGATAGTCTACACAAAATCTCGTAGATCCATCTTTCTTTCGGGCTAACACGATGGGAGAAGCCCAGGGACTCGACGAAGGCTCGATGACATCTCGTTCCTGCATGTCCCTTAGTAGATCTTTAACTTCTGTTGTCTTAGCAATTGGTAGTCTTCGGGGATTCTGTTTAATAGGAGAGTGATTCCCAGTTTCAATTCGATGTTGAGCCAATTTCGTTCTCCCGAGGTCACCAGATGTACAGGAAAACAGTTCCTCGTATTCGTCAATAAGCATCCATGCTACACTTTTCTGTTCCTCATTCAATTCAGTGGGCTTCAACAGATTCAGTTCGAGTTCTTTAGAAGGCTTTTTCGACATGATTTCGGGATGTTTCTGTATACAGGTGACTGGAGCACATGTTGCTAATACGTCGCCTTTCCTGATTGTTTTAGGATTACCAGTTAGATTAACAACTCTGACTGGTACAGTTTCCTTCGAAAGATCTACCAGTGCGGAAGCAACCAATACTCCTTTTGGAAAATTTTCAGAGTCCGGAAATTCAGTTAGACCATGTCGAAAGTTTTGACTTTTCTCAGCGGCCCCTCTTACAAGCATCTCAATTCGAGCTGGAATAGTAATATCACTTTTACAAGTTATTCGATGACACGGTTCTCTTTCAACAGCTCCTAACTGGAATAACGCTACATCTTCCGAATTTGAGCGTAGCACATTATTCTCAAAGTCAATTACAAAATTATGTTTTGTTAAGAAGTCCAAACCGAGTATAAAAATGTCGGTGATTTCGGCTACAAACACGGTATGGCCATATAACACATTTCCAAACTTAATTGTTATATGCATCTTGCCAATAATGGGGATTTTATCCCCTTTCACGGTCTGAAGGGTAACGCAGGGCGGTGTCCCAAGAATTTTTACGCCAAGTTGTTGTGCTAAATCTTGGCGCAAAATGGTGACATTGGCCCCTGTGTCAACGACCATTCGACACGGAAATCCATTTACATTCGCTTCAATAAACAGTCCATTCTCGCTGCTTGATGAAATTTGTAACACTTCAAAATGGGGCTTTTCATTCTCTGGCAACCTCCGCCCCGCGAGACCGCCACTACCTAGTTTTCCTGAGTATTATTCCTCGACAGGCTCCTAGGCCGTTGATCTTGGCGAGCCTGGCATTGCCTTTGGAGATGGCCTTCTGCTCTTCATTTCCAGCAACGGGCGTTGTTTCTTTTAAATTCGCCTGTCTCCTCTCCAGACCTCTGCTTCATCCCCCGGAACTCCTCTAACAGTTGTGTCATAACTTTAAGTAAAGGATCCTCATCTCGTTTCACCTCCGCACCTCTGATAAAGTGACGATCCCTTCTCGATGCTTGTTGTGCCGCTTCAAACTTGATCGCGTAGACTAAAGCGGACTTCAGATCCTTAGTTTCCGCCATTCGTAGTGCCTTTTGTATTTCTACGTCTCTGACGCCATCGACGAAATACTGCACAGCTAAAGTCTCTCTTACTTCAGTAGGACAATCGGAGAAGGCGAGGTGGGACAGCTTTTCAATGTCCGTTGCGAGCTCTTGAAGGGTTTCGTTGGGTTTTTGTTGGCGAGTCTTTAACTGAAGTCGGCTATAATCCTTCAGGCATTTCTCGCCAAAACGCAACTCTAGGGCACTTGAAAGAGCATCAAAATTTAACTGTTCATTATCGGGAATGGTCCTCAGTATATCTGCAGCTTCGGCTCGGAGAGAAGAAGCCAATTGGCGAGCTTTGGTAATTGGATCCCAGCCATTAGCTTCTGCGACAATGGCGAACTGCGTCTTATACACCTGCCAAGATGTTTGTCCGTCATACGGCAGTAATTTCATACAGGGTCTGTTGACAGCAGGCATATATCGAGCATTTTGAGATTGATTTTCAGCAGCCAATCCAAATTCTTGAGGAGTTTCATAGGACTCTCTTGATTCTTCAGTAACTTAAACTTCCATTTCTTGCTTCAATTTCTCAAATTTCTTTTCCATTTCTTCTAATCTTCCTTCAAATTCCTCTACTTTAGCATTGGCTACCTTCACGGCGTTATTAATTACCTTCATCTCAGATTTCATTTCTGCTTGTCCTGCTTTCATTTCGACTTGTCCTGCTTTCATTTCTGTTTTCATTTCAACTTGTCCAGCTTTCATTTCTGTCATGAATGACAAAAGTTGCGTTATTTGTCTTCAAATGCGGATTCTTCCTTCTGCTTTTCTTCCGCAGCTTTCTTACTCTGCTCATTCGTTTCACCAACGTTGTCGGATATACCACCACAACTTTGCTCTCTTTCAAGAGCTTCTCGAAGACGTTCGATCAAGTCATCTTTCAGTCCTGATGTGGGCAAATTCCTCGCCGACAGTTCGTCTTTCAATGCGGCCACAGTGAGTTTCGACAGAGATTCTCGATGAAGATCAGCCATTTTCCTTTATCTTCACTATTCGATCCCACTTCTGACGCCAATTTGTTACGAATTTCCTGCGATGTGCTTAGAGTAAATTCAATATAAGCAGAATCCTTTTTAAAAAAATAAATAAAGCTATTTATTTAACGAAGACTACAAGAATAACACTGCGCATTCAATAGCTCAGTCACCAGCCTACAGCTTGCTTGCTGTCTAAGGCTCCAAATACCACTCCTAATCTTTTGTGCTTGTTTTTATATGCTCTCTGCCGGAAGTGACGTCACTAACAGGAAGTTATGTCATATTAGAAAAATCCAGAACCTTGGAGAGAATTCAAGAAATCAGGATCCCTCTAGAAAATTCTCTCTGTCGCCAAGGTTCCCAACTTCCGTCGCCAAACTTGGCGAAATGTCGCCAAATTTGGCGACAAAAATTAGTTGCCTAAAACATCGCCAATGAGCCAATATCTCGCCAATTTGGCGACTTGCTATTGAAATACAATGGGATACATATAACATTCATTATCATAAGACAAATTACACCAATTTACAGAATTCGTAACAATATCTTAATTTTAAAATTAAGATCTTGCAATGGGCCAATTTCATGACAGATTAAAAAATGAAATTATAGTAAAAATAAATGAATAATTGAAGACTCACCTTACGATATAATAAATAGTTTTACATGAAAGGGCACTTATAGAAACTTTGTGAAACACGCTGTTTAAAACTAGTTATACTTAATTACTATCAAGATTTTCTCATATAGGCCTTCTACACACCATGAAAAATGAATATTACTTTTTAGATTAGATATATTATTAATATAGACCGAATATAAAATCGAAAGATGCATGCAAGTGTGAAGTACACTCATGTCCATAAATTAAGGATAATTCAAAATCACACAGAAATTGAACTCTAAAATAAAAATTTCATTTGTAGAATTATCACACACATCTTGAAGAAGAATATGCAAATTACAGGAAACCACCAGATGGCTCGGATAGTACGTCACAATGACGAGAGTGTAAGAGAGGGGTATATAAGGAATGGTGGCAAAGAAGTAAAATTATTCACAAGCGCTTTAAAAGCCTTTCAGGGCAATAACCACATAGTTATGGCACACAGGAAGCATTTGGATGATTTTTTACGTAGTAGAATTATCGGACGACTGGAATGTGGATGTATCCAGCTGGAAGTATCCGAGGAACTTGGAATCACCCAGAGAGTCATTTCCAGGCTTTGGAAACGATTCCAAGATGATGGTAATGTGAGTAGATGTTACAGCACAGGTCGCCCCCGAGTTACAACACCGAATGAGGACCAGTATTTAACAGTTACTGCCAAAAGAAACAGACGGAGCACAGCATCAGACCTGTCTCGTCAGCTCTCTTCAGCTACCGGTACGACAGTTTCAAGGCAGACCGTGTACAGACGCTTAGGGCACATTGGTCTATATACTCGTAGGCCTGTCAGATGTGTTCCCCTTACCGCAACTCACTGTCGTCTGCGATTAACTTGGAGTAGAGAGCATGCATTGTGGACACCGCAACAGTGGTCTTGTGTGATGTTTTCCGACGAGTCCAGGTTTAGTTTGCAGTTTGATTCTCGCCGGACTTTCATATGGAGAGCGCCAGGTATCCGTTACCACCGAGAGAACACCATTGAACGACACCGTTACGGTGGTGCAGGATGGCTCGTTTGGGGAGGAATTATTCTTGGTTCCAGAACTGACCTGCATGTTCAGAGTGTAACGATGACAGGCCATATCTATCGGGATGTCATTCTGGAACAACATGTATGTTTGTTTCGGGGCGCCATGGGTGCTGAATTTCTGTTTATGGATGACAACGCCCGTCCTCACCGTGCAAACATTGTAGATGAATGCCTTCAATCGGAGGATATCACCCGTATGGATTGGCCAGCATACTCACCGGACTTGAATCCAATAGAGCATGTGTGGGATATACTTGGCCGACGAATTGCAGCCCGTCAACTCCCTCCCACCTGTCTACCGGAACTTCGGAGGGCATTGAAGTGAAGAGTTTGTGAATATCCAAAAATTGGTTTTGCCAAAAGAAAATCACTTTTGATTAGATTCTGATGACAGTTATTTCTATTTCTGTACGATTGAGTAGACTGATTTGATTCCACATTTAATCTACATTCAGACTATAACCTAACTAGATCTGCCCTTTCACTGTAACTCATCTGTAGTTACTTGAGCAGCGTTTTATGTTTAAATTTTTTTAAATTTCAGTTGGATTTTCATTATGCTAGCACTACGAAGCATTTTGTAAGCATACCACTTTGTTTACTTTGGGGTTTCAAAATGACTACACTGGGTTTCAAAATTAAGTTAACTTTGATATTTGGTTGATCGTAACCTGAAATAGTGTGGCCAGATTTAAATAAAATTAGGCACTATACGTTTAGGTTGATATAATGCATCAAATGGTACACAAAAAATTACAGTACATTCACATGATTGTATTTACAGCTTATTAGCGCAATTAAGTCGTAAGAAAATGTTAAAATCTTATCAAAATGTCCCAAACAATTATATAGTATACAAAACGTAAATTCATGCTAGAAATAAAAAAATTTTTTGGGTCCTTGGGGCATCGTTGATATTCCTGTGACTATGCAGCTTTAAGGTTCAGTGAGGAGTAAAAAGAAAGTTACAAACTCCCCTTCAAGATAATCCCAAGCAAGCTATGCAGGGCTCAGCTCTGGCTATCGGAATGATAAATACATAATCATCACATACTCATCAATCAGGTGTGCTTTATATGAAAGAACATAGTTTTTTCCTTAAAAATGAAATCAGATTCTTGTGCTTCTATGAAAAAAGAAAACATAGGGTTCCAAAATTTCATTCTTATACCTCCACAGCTGCTACAAAACTTTTCAAAAGAACTTGAATGTATGTACGCACGTCATATATGGAAGTTTTCTAGTCGGTCCAACCTAAGATGCTGTAGAAGAATCGTTATAGGATGCTAATGGATATGGTTATGGATTCCTTGTTCTCTTCAGTTAAAATATATTGAAAATTAGTAGTTGTGCAAAAGCTTAATTCATCAAGGTTTGAATTGCCTCCTATAGATTTTTTGTAACTATATCGATGTTTCCAATAGAGTGCTAGACGAGCTATGCGAAGAAGAAACAAGGCAAACATAGCTGGTAATCTTCTAAACACACTGCCATGGATTCTCATCTTCATTTCTCTTAATTATCCTCTGCAGCTACTTTACTTCAATATTTGATATGACAATCTCACTTTTGTGAAGGAATATGATATATGCAAAAAGCAATACTACTTAAGCAGATTAATGACGGAGAGTGAGATTCCTGAACGAACTGAGGAAATATGGATACACATTATAAACGAAATTCAACGTTCACGTTATAGAGATATCACGAAAGTCGGAATAACTTTACCAGAAGAGATTTGAAAAAGAAAGATTTAAGTCTCGCTACTCTAAGAGACTACAGAAATCTCAAGATAAGTAAATTTTTAATGTAATATTTATTTGATAGAGTGGTTAAGAGTTAAACTGTTCTGCATAACTAAATTAATTCGGTATTAATTTATTCAAACTTTAAATGATTGTTTTTAACACTGGAGTGACATATTAGGGCTATTTAGCAATACATTTCGTAATTTTCAACCTCACTCAAATCACGAGAAAGACATCTGAGCTGGCATCACACTTTCCAAAATTCCACGCCATGCCAACCTGAAGACTTTATACGAAGACAGATTTAGCGTGCGTCAGTCCCTCTACACGGAAAGTCTTCACTGGTACCAGAGCTCAAAAATACGACTCGACAGCGCCTGCCTTGAGTTTGAAACCATGACACACGAAGTTTGAATAAGCAATTTATAGGGGGAAATGTACTAAAAAGGGACTTTGACTTTTTACATTATTTCTCTCTTAAGAAACGGAAGGAAATTAAAAATATAACATTTTAAGGCCGTGGTATGCAAGAAGTAAATGGAGAGAATGTTTAATTTTAAAATCGAGGAATTCTTGCCAGTTACGCAAGTTGTGGGTCGGTTTCAGTGGTCGAAAAACTGCCGCATTGACAGTATCAAATTACAGACTTCCATGGAGATCTTGTTTTATCAAGCTAAATTTTAGCACTGTTTTGGGCTGATGAATCGGTTGGTCAGACCTTGATCTAGTATATTTTCTTTACTTATGAGATATAAGTAAATGTTATTTTTTAAATATGAATTAAGTAAATAAATATTATTTCATCTAATAATATGAAGTTTATTATTTAGAATCTAAAGTAAAATTTAGAGAACTATCTGGGATTAAAATACAAATAATCAAGATTATATAAGAGCTTATCAGAGGTCCGAAATAGGACAATCTGTGAATAATGTGTGTCCCTGGTAACCTAGTGCTTCAGTTCAAGGACTCATGGTCGGTGTGTCATGAGTTCCAGCATTGTACCGCTGAATACCCTCTGTGCAGAGGAGCCGATGCACGTTAAATATGTCGAGTTTCAATTGTCCTCCCTTTGGTCTGTTGTGGAAGTTATGAGAAGGGTGGGTCATTCTCGTCACTTGGCCATGGTTAAAAATTACGAGGTTCGTCCCCAAAAGCCCTCAAGCTCCAAAGTGTGACCTTAATATCCACTCACTCACTCTGATTAATACAGTAGCTATACCGCACCTTTTTTACGTAGCCCAGTTTACTGGAAACATTAAATAATTATTTGGATTAATGTGGTATCACAAATGGTCACAAACTGACAGAAAATCTGTTGCACTCTGGTTACATGAGCAAAAATAAATCTTCATTGACCATAGTGACTCTTGGATGGCCATACCTATGTCACCTGTGTGCATCTTCTTCCCTTTTCGGCAGGTATTCAATAGGCTGCTTCAAAGCAGAATGCGATAGGGATTATGACGTCAATGCAAAAGCAATTCGTGTTCTAGTGAACGCCCACGCTGTTGTTTCTTTGTTTTCTCTCTTCCACGAGTCGCCCTTTTTCCTATTACGAATACTGCTTTAACTCTTCCTACGCTTGTTTTTCTTTTACCACAAGGATCGCGTTTTATTGATAAAAAAACTGATATTACTCTTTGAAATTTTGAATTTTTATCCTTTCTACTCTCTGAAAGAGGTGGACAATTATTTTTAACATCCTTTTGAATGGAGTATATTATTATAACTGTGATCAAAATTTCATTCCGTTTTTTCGAACGTACGCTTACTAAGGGATCATATATCGGCCCCAAAACTTTTGTATTCATCCCATATATTCTATTTTTACAAACTCTTAGATTTTGCTCAAAGTCCTCTTAAATAATAAAGGTAAATGTAAGAATTGCAGCGATGGCAGCTTTTTAAATATGAAATATTAAAAACACATCTATCATTAAATAAAATGTTTACCTTTTTTGTTCAATACCTAATTTATAATTACCTTTTCTTATTATTTGAATTCAAAAAATATTTTTTGTACGTTTTCTTCCAATGAAATTATTTATAAATAAGCTCTAAGTATACTATAAACAACATTCTTCTAAAAAGTTGTTTTCTTAGCTTAATTTATATGCTTATTAAGAATAGTATTTAGGCTATTTTGTTTGTACAAATTTTTGCATTTAATTTATGTTATATTTATGAGTATCAAATTATGTTATATTTTTTACTCTCTTTTTCCTTATAAATGTGAAAAATTGAACTTATTTTTCTTCCTTCAATGAAATTTCCTTTTATATTTTTAACTGAGAAAAAAAAATTAACTTTTGATGAATATTCTTACGTTGATTATATTTCTTTAAGATAATCGGATTTATTCTGTGTTGCAACATTAAAGATTTAATTACTATTAGGTATCGTTATTTTATTATTAAATATTCAATAAGTAGTCTTATTTTATTAATCATTTTTCAAAGTGTAGCCAATAGATAGAGAAGAAAGCCTAAAAGAGGTGCTTTTCCTAAAAGTATATTACATTTTATTTCATATATTTGATGTTAAATTTATACAAGATCCCTAACGGTTAAATAGACCCTTGCGTTAAAGTTAATTAGCCATACACAGAAGAAAATCGGAATGACCATTCTAGAATGCTAAATAAATGGTTGATTAACTAGGAAGAGCTTAATTATTTTTCATGCGGAGAATGGTAATTATCTGCACTGACTGTTTGGAAAGTTAGTTTCTACTCGTTGCTAGGAAATAAGCGTAATTTCATAGAAAGTTTCAGATTAATTTGGTCCGCAATTTGTCAATAACACGTCCGCCTAATGTTGCGAATTTTCAAGTAATTATCTGAAATTTAGCTCTATATTACAACTTAACAAAATGTTTATCGCTTATTAAAACTTTCAAAAATCATATCCAAGGTAATTATTTTTTACTACACATATATTCTTTTTTACAAAATTCCTGACACTTTATTCATCCCTAATAACTAAAAAAATGGAAATTATTATTTTTTTTTTGCATCTATTTATAAAAATACAAAATGAGACAAACAGAAATGTGACTAATTGATCATTTCGTTAACTTTGCTATTTTAGATCAGCACTAGGAATAGTGGCAATGGACCTCGTAAATTTGAAACATTTAAGTGGGGCGGATAATACACGAGTTCGTACCCCTCTCTTTAAGCTTCCACACCATAACATTGTGAGGACTTGAGCCTCAATGGATTTAACTTACATCATATTATGTATATATTACCGTTAAGTGTATAAATCAGTTATTTAATAGAATTATATATACTAGATATTTCATGAAATATCTGGACTAGTCACACAGTTACAGTATATAATGGATGAAAAATTTCATAGTTTACCTGGTCATTCTATAAAAGAACTAATTATTCTATGAAGTAAATGATGAGAGACCGTTAAAGTGAAAAATAAACAATTTTAAAGTTCTTTTTATAAATTAATTGATCATAATTAGCTAACATCTCTCGAAAAATACTATTTTGCACCTATCGCAGATGATTAATTGATAAATAATAAGGAAAAGAAGATAATATAATTTATTATTGCTCATAATGTTAACATTAGTTAATCAGAACATTAGTTACATTTCTGCAATTAACAAAAATGAGCATGCATTTACAAAAAATACATGCTCGGAAGAAAAACTGTTTTTTTCACAAAAATATTGTGTAAACATTTTTAAGCAAAAATGTAAGAGAATATTAATTTAAATTTTATGAAAGACCTTTATTTTACTTTTCACTGTTTATTAGAGCAAGGATTGCTGTCATGAGACACTTCGAATTACGTTTTTTTTTTTTTTGAAACAAGCACACTTCTTACTATTGTGCCTTTTTTTACACGAGCTCTTTTAAAACCCTTGTCCAGTGTTGCAACTTTGGTCTGTTGCAGATGATCGAAGTGTTTTGTCAATATTCGGAGCATCTTCAATCGAAATAAATTCTATCCCACATATTACTGAACTAAGATCAAGAGTACAGTTGCTTTTATTGTATAGCTATTATTTAAGCGGTTCAAAACTGACTAAAAGCAGCTAGAACTGTTTCAAAGAACTTTGGATGGCCGTACTTTATACTTTGACGGTCAAGTAATCGTTATTCTATAGAATACCTAGTTAAATAATAGAATTGAATAATTTTATATTCTTTTACTGTGTGTGACTTGTCCAGTTATTTCATAAAATATCTAGCTATTCTGTGAAATAACGGATTTCTCACACTTACGGTGACATATACAGTGGTCTTCTGTGGCGGGCAACGAGTTCATGACAATGATCACTAGGAATACTGTACAGTAAAACAGAAATGTGCATTAAGTTTCTTTATTGTACATTCCGTTACAGTAAAATTCTATTGCAGGAAGTTTGTGAGTAAAAAATCAATTTTTTATTTTCTAACTTCAGCATAAATCTTTTGCATAATTTAGCCGAGCGATTCAATTGATTTATACGCCAAAACAACCTATATCTTGAATTATGTGATACTCATTCTTAGAAAGGCTCTAAAAATTCATTTATTGATCTTTACATAACTTCAGCATATTAAGCATGATTTAAAAATAATGAATATTTTTTGCAAAAGTCTAATATTTGAGAAAAAAAATAAATCATATATTTTTGTGAAAAGTAAATTAAATGCCTGAGTTTTAATAACGAATGTTACTTTAATACTTAAAATGTATTCGTAGTATCGACTTTCTATACTGTCGATTAAGTTGTCGGACATTGGACTGGAAAGAAACGCCTATACAGGAAGCAACAATTCTCCAGCTCATTAACTGAGAAACTGTTGCACTTGAATCCCATCTCTCTGTAATGGGCAAATATCGATCTTCAATGGTCGTCATGGCACTTGAATGACCTTTCCATCCTTATAGTTCCGATTTCATTCAATAAGCTCTGTAAGCTGCACACAACATAGGACGTTACATTAAAATCTAGCAATCTGTACTTGAGACTATTCTTCCTAAAGCTTCCCAATGATTCCCTTTTCTCTCAATTATTCAAATAATAATGTTTATTCATTTTAGCTGTTTACTTTCAATTTCAATGAATGTTGAAAAACGAAAATGCTTGAAAGTAGTTGAGTGTACCGTCAACGAAACGACTAAATTAGCACATACACTTACTTTTCTTCTGATTGCACTGTGCCCCACACTCATGTCTGCTCACTAATTACCACTGAATATTTGTATCTTTAAATCCAATATGTTTACATTTCCTCAGTTCTCCTCAAGAAATTCACCAAAGTGTGCAAATACTCTTAGTTCTAAACAACAATGTAGATTAGATAGTTATGTGAGAATTATATGTTCCTGGCATGACAACATATTTAAAAAATATCTTTTCTTAAATTTTCCTTTAATTATTAACAATTTTATGAATTATGTAAAATGTTGATATTTCAAATCTTAAAGCATTCTTTTATTTTGAAATATGATTCAGATTTCATATAATTAAATCTTCCCTATCCATCCCAATTAACTTTACGAATCTTATTTCCCCCCTTTTTTTAAATAGCATTTGTGTGCAATCTTTATATTGCGAATTTTTTTTTTGTTTAAGATTCAGTTGAATATATATCTGCTGACTTACAATTGAGGACGTTCTCGATAACGTAAAAAAAGCCAAATTTTGATTTTCGAAGGAACATTATCTTCATAAACAAAAAGACTCAAGAAAGAAAAAAAATTGTGTCACACATTCTATATACTTTTCTTAATATATTATAACATAAAATTTTCAAATGTGTACAATATTTGCAGAAATATAAGGATTTGAAAAAGTACATGCCAAAAGGACCTTTCGTATGCATGGTGTCGATTAAGTACCCATAACATATAAAACCATAAAACATGCTATTTTAGTTACAAAATTGTACTTTTATTTAATGCTCTAGTTTTTTTTTATATTTCATTGCTTTGAATTTCTTGAAAAAATTTGAATCTTTACTTTATGAAATTGTGATAAAAATGGTACTTTATATTTTAGAAATTGGGCAGTAAAAATAAAAATACTAATATTTCAGGAATTAAATTAGTAGCATTAAATTCATTATTACTATACAAAGGTTTATACCAAGTTTCAATAAAATATAATCGGTAGATTTTTCTACGAATATGTCTAAAGAAAGAAAAACGCATTTTGATTATATGAAAAAAACGAAACAAAATGATGCATCTATAAAATTTGATACTTAAAACATTCCAAAACTGTATTAATCTTGTATGAACATTTCTAAAACATCCTTCTTCCTTTTATTTTGTCTTTCAATATTCCTGGTCTCTTTATTGGCTTTTTGAACCGTCATCTCGACTTCAGAAATTATA
Organism: Trichonephila clavata; assembly: GCA_019973975.1. NCBI lineage: Eukaryota > Metazoa > Arthropoda > Arachnida > Araneae > Nephilidae > Trichonephila > Trichonephila clavata. Next base: position 56,702 of record BMAO01033755.1, on the reverse strand, counting down.
ACTGTCAATTTTTCAAAAGCCTCTTCAAGTTTTAATCCTGGGATTTATATTTAGTTCTTTTCCTTCTTCTGTTCTTGCATATTCACCTTCATTAAAACATATCACCGCGTCCATTACACCAATTTGCAAATTTTCCCCCCTCACAAATGTGGTTTTTTGGAACTTGATTCTCACACAGTTATTGAAGCTTTCATATGGGTTGTGTATACGGTCATGCAAACATTTTAGTAAACGTTTTCTGGATTTCAGTCTCTAAATATGTTTTTAATATTAAAAAGAACTGGAAGAGAATGTTTGTGGGTGTCAAGATACAAAACATTTGTTGTGTAACCGCACCAGCTGTTATTCCCATTTTAAAGCTACAGTTACTCGTATTTTGCTTTAAAACTCTCTACATGTTATATATTTTTAGAATTAGCATTAAATCTACTTTTTGAAAGATACAAATTGATAAATGGAATTTTTGAAGGTTAAGAATGTCTTGGTTTTCTTAACGAGATGTCATTTTTAGAAAATTATGTAAAAATAACTATGAACCTTACACTATGTATCTATAAGAGAATGAACATATTTCATATTAATTCGAGAATGCAATTAATTATGAGGAACATTGAGGATTTTTCTTTAAACTTAGATGTAACTTTATTTTAAACAGTCTTTGGTTTAAAATTAGTTGTGGTTTCTTATCATTTATTTTTTTAAGAAAAATGCCTTTTCTGGATCTTTTAAATTTATTATTGTAGCTTTTTTTTTTTAGTTTTTTTTAAATACAATCTGTAATTAAGTCAAAATTATAATTTGACATTACGCTCTCCTGCGTTTTTTGTGCTTAATTCAAATATTATTTATTAGCAAACATACTGAATTGTAAATATTATAATAACTCAGAAGCTACAAAATTATTCCTCTTTCAAAATATTTTACTCATTTTGCTCATATACTTCAGTCTATTCTTTTGTCAAATACCAATCATTGTTAAATTTTTTTTTGTCTTCATTTCATTTTTCTTTTTTGTCTCTTTAAGATGTCACTAAAAACGTCTGTTTTGGTATAATTTATTTTATTGAATAATCAGATAGAAGGGAAATGGTTCCATAACAAAAACTACGACTACGTTCGGAGCTTAGAAATAATTAATAAAATTAACGTTCCCAGTTTTGCGCTACATTCCATCATTTATTAAACTATTTCTTAATTAAAACACAAGGGATATCGGGTTATTTGACTTCGAATAGTAATTCCATGCAATTTATAACATTTTAATTTGAAGTGACCGGGAGCTAAATTTATCTTTTTAAAACAGAAGAAAAGGTATAATTAAGCCTTTCTAATTAGATAGACTTTTAATTTAGCAACATAATTTCTCTTATTTAAATCCAATGTTTCATCAACAAATACACATTTTTATATTTAATACTTTTATTCCCTTTCCTAATTCAGCACTCTTAGGAAATAAATATATAAGAATTTCACTCTCTCTAAAATTTTATTTTTCTTCGTTGCGTGTTTCAAACATTCTTCTGCTTCCCAGAAGATTCTGCCGCCAATTTTTAATTAATTAATTTAGGAAAACAAGTAAGTATAATTAAAGCTGCATTTCAATTAATATATTAATGGGGATATCAAGGGAAAGGAATGCGAAGTGCTCAGGGTTGAGTTTTAAAAAAAATTACGAATACCGCTACATAAATATTCCCAGCTCCTTGTATATTTCCTTTTGGAAGCTCTTTTTATGTAGAAAGATAAAAAGATACGGATTATTATTTTCGCTTAACATTAGTCACGCTTCAAAAACTACTCCTGTAAAGAAAAATATACACTATTTAAAATTAGAACAAATAAATATCGTAATAGTATACGAGTCTGCATTATAATACTTTAGATATGAAAATATCTTGGAAAAGATTAATTTTTGAGCAATTATATCTTTTGTACAAATAAGCATTTATACTTCAAAGTTTTGAATATAAGCAGCTACGTTTTAGTTTAGAAATGTATTAAAACATATCTCGTTTATTTTTAGGAATGGTACAAAAAATCCTGACCTATTGACACTAACATAAATATTGACAAAGGGAAACTTATAATTATCCCTACGAAAAAAATTCTAATTTTTACGGAAGTATGTACACAGTTCAACATAGGATGTTTTAGCTATCAATAGGCATGTGTTTGGTTTTGAAACAGCATGAATTTATTGTAATACTATAGGAAACGTACTTTATATAATTTCTTGCTTTTGAAATTACCTACTAAAATTAATTGTAAATATGTCGTGTTTGTACTTAAGTTATTAGCATGCAACAGATTTTCATAAATGGTAGCAAATAAAGTAATACATTAAAATTCTGGTACATGTTTTTTTAAACTTACACGAAACAAGACCACAGAAAAATATCAACCTGAGATACATGTTTAAGAAAAATAATTTTATGTTGTTTACTTACACATTAACATATTTCGTGCAAATTCTAAGTTACATTTTAATTTACAAAGCTATTTATGAAGAAAAGATTTCTGTTTTTCTTCCCATTTGTATGACATACGTGTAATTGCAATAGTTTGCAATGATCAAGTTTTTTATAGGCATCTATCAATAAGTCTCTGGATTACATTAGTATATCCAAATGAGAGATTGTAATATCGGACCAAAAGTTCAATACCGGTATTCAGTATTTCTTAGATCTTGACACCGGTTTTAATACCGATAGTAGAAATTTCAGAAAAAGAAAAAAAATACAGGTTTTTCTATGTTTTATTTGCCAGTTTCAGTAGAGAGTGTAAATATTACAAAAAATAATTTGTAACTCATAAATTGTTACAGTATATAAATAATCCCTAAAAAGTAAAGGAACATCTTATTTATTTAAATCAGAAAAAAGTGTAAATATCACTATTCAGTATGTGGTGCTATTACAAATTTTTGAAATGTTATTTTAAAAAAACATAATGCATCAATTGTGCTGTCATAAAGCCTGGAACGTAATTTCGAGCCAAAATTACCAGCTGTCGATAACGCTCGTACGGCATCTATGCTACTTGGTGGTACAATGAGTGATATATTTGTCCAAGTATTTCTCTCTAAATCCCTCATCTTCAAATAAATCGGTTTCTCGTCGGGTGGTTTTGGATAGAGCTGATTTCTGTATTGTATTTTGGTTTGCTGAATTTTTTTTAGTTATTGTTAATTCTAATTTTTGTTCAAGAGACAATTTATTTTCACTATCGGCATTAGTGTCATTATCTTCAATTTTTTATGTTCTTTAAAGTTGTTCTTATTCATTATTATGGGTTATTATTTATGAGTATTTATATAATGAATCTGAAAAGCACATTTTGAACCCTTAAATATGATATGCAAATACAATGTGAATAACAAACTCACCAATTTAAAAATTATCGAAATATTACGCGCTTTCTTCACAACTATGATCTTATTTTCATACATATTAATATCATAACAACGAATCCTGAGCGTGTGCAGTATCGCTCAAACCTGTAATAGGATAGTTTTGGCCCGCCTTCTTGGATCATTCACAAATTTTATCACTTATCTTTATTGTACAATACCGCTTTATATTCACAGTCTAATTAATTTCACCCGCTAGGGAGACATGAAAACAAAAACGTATACTGCTTTGCTATTTTGGAGATCCCTGAACATAGAGTGGATACAATTTTAAAAAATTTCTAGTAAATACCAAAAAAATGGTAGTTATACTTGTGAATACTGGTATTACAAAATTTTACAAATGGCTCAAAATGCCGGTATTCGATATTGCAATCTAATGCAAATGCTCAATATGCAACCAAAATCTAATACACACATTTAAACAGTTAAATTCTTGTTAAATTCACAACAACATCTAATGATATTTCACATATATCTCATGATTTAATATAAAATATCCATTTATTTAAATTTTCCTCTTGTGCGTGGACTCTTAAATTAAGAATGATTTTAACGTAATTAATTTTATAAATATATAACATTTATCAAACCCACACCTTAAGTCTTGTACTTGCATACTAGCTATTTTTTGCCGTCCACATTTCTGTATAAGTAATTTCATTTTACCAATTATTTGTATTCTAAAGATTAAGCATTCATGAAAATATGAATGAAAACACCATAGGAAATTTATGTCTAATTCAATGTCTGTTTAAAATTCCTGGTTCTCAAGTTCTTAATCAAGTTTAATTATTAGTGTCCTGAAGCTACTTCTATCACTCAGTTAGAAATTTTTACGTATGAATGAGCATTTTATTTCCTGAACAACAGCATAGAGCTAAATATTTGAAGACATAAAAAGAAAGGGGTATTTAACAGTTATTTATATTTCATGCAATATTTTAAGGAAATACTTCCTTTAAAATTGAGTCATTATTTCAATGGATACAATCAAAGAAATTACAATCAAGATTGTGATTTCTGCTCTGTTTTCTCATCTTTCTCTAACGAAATTATAAAATTAAAAATATCGTCACTCTTGACTCATGAATATATCTTCTAGTGTCTCTCACATAACTTTATCTTCTATAATTCTTTTGGATGGGATGGGCAGAATTCGTCACTTATAAATGGTTGTACTTTCTTGTGACATTTTATATCTCCCGTCATGTTAAAGAAAGCAGTGAAGAAATCTACTTTAACTTAAATTACCTCAGTGAACAAATACTTAATATCTAGAATATTTAATATTTTGAAAAAAAATTAAATTTTAAACACTAATTACTATTTCAAGTATTTAATGTAATACCTAAAATGGTCAAACCCAAAATTATAATACCTAAAAAACATTCAATAAAACTGCGAAATATTCTACATTTTCATTTTTTGACAAGTTTCTTTTGCAGGTTTTGATTTAATGCTAATACTTGAATGGATTTGATGTAATTGTTAATTTTCGTCATACTCTGAAGCAACACGAGTGCTATTGGAGATGGAACTCATACTTTTGAATCATGGTCAAGTGACGACACCTGTGAGCTGACACCACACCTCCATATTTCCACATCACATCACTGGAGGAATTTGATCCTCGAATGATTTATCGTGCATTAGCTCTTCGATAAGGCGGAGCTATTTCAACGGAGATTAATTGGAAATATTAACAACCTTTACATCAAATAAAACCATTTTCGAATAAATTGCTAGTATCAATAAATTGTTCGGTAATACTGTTAATTTTCTGCACGAAAATATATTCTTCAAGCAGGCTATATAATTATTTAAAAATATTCTGATATATATTAACTAATACCGTTCTATTATACTGCAAAATGTTTATTAAAATTACTTCTTTTTAAGATTTAAAAAAAACTACACAGTGCGTTGATTTCTTTAAATACCATTTTTTTTTATATTTCAGTTATCTTTTGATTGGGTATTTAGTTTCTCTAGGAACACTTAATACAATGAAACATGTTTAACGCGGAAACGCTCAAGACGAAGTATTTTCGTCAACACGAAATAATACAACGGTCCCAACTAACTACAATGGATTTTCATGCATTTTTTTCTCTTAACACGAAACGAACACCGTTTAAAACACGAAAATATTTCCTTTCTGGAAATGAAGAAAATATGGAAAACAGCGCCACATAAGTGAGATTTACGAGGGGTGTGAAATGAAAGAAAGGAGGTTTCACATGTTTCTTAGAAAGGAGGCTAACTTGGCTTTGAAATACCCTCGGAATAGCCTGTGACACGAGACTATTTTATTTATCTAAGCTTCTTTCTTCTCACTCTCCACCTCTACAAAAACATCTCATCTCCTATCAGTAGGTTTTGTAATTTGGTGGCGAGTACTTCGTAGTGTAAGCAAAAATCAGTGAATTTGGTTCGCTTTTTTTTGAATTTTGGAAGATTTTTTCTTTTGAGCACAATGACACAATCAGGGTGAAAGCAAAATGCTATTTCACTTAAAACGAAGATGGAGCTTCTTAAGGCTGCTAATCAAAAACAGAAGACGAAAACCAAAATGCTAAATTTTGTATAAAATTTCATTAAGTACTTGTGAATGTTTTTGTTTCATATATGCATATATACATATTTATGTACATTAAATGTATTCTAGTCAACTTAATTTTGTTGAATATATAGTTTTTATTTTTTGAAATACCCTTCAACATGAAAAAAATATTTCGGTCCCCCTCACTTTCGCGTTAAGGGATTTACACACTCTAGATTTATTTTTTTAAATTTATTTTTAACCCCTTACGTACCAGACTCTACTTTCTAGTGTCCTCAGAAATCTGGGATGTCTGGGGATACTAACTGCATTTCATTCTTCCTTTTGGCGTTGACTAAGTCAGACATTCGTTCGTCTTGGGTTTCGCTTTCTAAAATTTGTTTCTATTTTTACTTTTTCTTGCCAATATGACATCTTCGTTAGATTTAAACGAAAGTGGCGCTAAATGAGAATATTTGCCGAAAACCGATGAATACGACAGTGACTCTGAAACGGATTCGTCTATTTGTGATAAAAAGATTAAGAAATGGAACAAAAATGGGTCAGTACGCTTTTGGAACGTAAGTTGAAAAACTTTTACTCCAAGGAACATTTCGATCAATTTCACAAAAATTTGTAATTTTATTCTTAATTTTCCTATCCTTTCAAATTTTTATTATGCAGGCATTTTCTAACTTAACTCTTGTAATTTTATACATTCCTAATAAAAGAAAAACTACCTTATAATGTTTCCTGTGCTGATTACACTGGTTGTCCATCTAAATATGCCATGTCTTCATATGAGGTTACAATGGAATTTTGCGCTGTACATAGCATGTATCCACAAGTGGTACACAAGGAGTTCAAGTCAATTGATAGTCATGAGTAGCATATAATCACATGAATTCACAAATTAGTTATACATACCTTAGATTCCTTAAAAAAGTCTTACAGAAAACGCAATAAAACTGACGACACAAAGGAAATTATTTTTGTTGCCAATACTTTATTGCAGTTTTTATTTTCATATACTATTGTGTTCTGGATTAAAAATTATAGAGAGATCTAAATTTTTATTCTAATATAACTTATTTTGTTCTCATAAAGTCCGAAAATGAATTGTCAATTACTTATGAAACATTGTTTAGTTTTTTAAAAGAAACAATGATAAAAAAAATGAAAAAAAAAAATTTTGAAATTCAAAATAAGTTTCATTGGTAATATTTTAATATATTATTTAGAAATTCAAGCGATTTACTGTGTTGAATTTGTTAATTAATGCATGACAGAAAAGACAAAAAATTTTTTTATAAACAAGATACAAAAAATAGATGAAAAATATCAATAAATAATAGCAACAATAAAGTATATATATTTCTAAAACTATATTAATAATAAGCTACGAAAATAAAAGAATTCGGTTATGTAGATGTATAACATGCATAATTTAAAACAGCTAACATTTCAGATTCTAATTTTTTATTCGTGGTTTTTCAAAATAAATGAATTTTAAGGTTTTATTCATGATATATTTAAAATATTAAAATGTTTTTCAATCGTGTTTTAATTTTCTTATGTCTCTCTAATTTTTAAGCAAATGCTTTTCATATTTCCTTTCCTATCTTATTTTTTTTAAATTTCATTGGGACTTTTCGAAAAAAATTAAGTATCGATTGTTTTTATATTATCATTTGAGCACACTTCTGAAGAATTTATAGAACATACCGAAGAAAGTTTTTCATATTTGTAAGCACATGAAGCCATATCGACCATTCTGTTAGAAACCGTTGCTAGAATTTTAGATTACGATGTTATGATTTTCGTTTCGTTACCTCATCAACACAAAAATAATTTTATTTCAGTCAAGACATTTTTTTTTCGTTTGTCAGTACTCAGACTTAGTAAATTCCAACATGATCGAAAGCTTAAAACTCATATCAAAAATTCCAGTGGCATTTTTTACGAGAAAGAAATATACATTAAGAAACTAATTATTCGTTGTGTGCCTGTTTGTTAAAAAAAATTCTTTGAGCTTCATTATTCAATTTCTTTAATTATTAACAAAACACGGTTTGATACTGTTAGGACAGTTTGCCAGCCAACTGTAGTTTGTATTTTAATATTACGTGATATTATTGGTCCGTCAATCTATTCTGCATTTAATCTCTTTGCTTTACAAGATTTATTCATTTGCTTAGCATTTTCTGCAATTTGAAATAAAGATAAAAAGCAAGTCTTTTACTTGCGTGCCTGTATAAAAAAAATAATTTCAATAATATTTTATTTTACATTTTCAGCGATATTTATTAAATTTGGAAATTATTTTTTACGCATTTTATAGACTAAAAAATAATTCTCTTAACATATACAAATTTAGTCTTTTTTTGAATTTTAAAAGAAGTGGAAAAACTACAGTTAATTCAAATCCTTATTTTTTCGCTTGTTAAGTAATGCTCATAATATGATTATATACCTGAAGGAAGATTTATATTTATATAAACTAATCACATGTGTTGATAAAAATCTTCATTTTTCTGCACAGGCACACTACAGCGGTTATACATCTCGCCAGTTTATAGATATATTATAGTAATGTTATTCTATGAATGTTTCATTAAAAATACTAGTGTCTGGGGGGAAATAGGCAATACATTTTATAAGGAAACAAGCAGAAGTGGCTGAAATCGGAATAAAAAAATCTTTAGCATTGGGAAATCATTTGCATAATATTTTCAATCAATTTAAAGGCAGTTTTTTTCCATTGGATTTTTAATTCACAAAGTAGCCACACAACATAAGCCATTATTTATTTCAAATCGCGACAATAATATACTTTAAAAAAATTAAGCCAAATTACGAATTTGTCACCGCTTGAAACATAAAAAGGAATGGAATATGATTATATTTTCGAAAAATAGAAAACGATAATAAAAATGCACTCAACCTTCCTCACATAATGTTAGGGCGTTTGGCGACACGGATACTGAAGGGGAGTGATAACAAGCCAAAATAGATCTGATCAAGTTCTCTGACTCTCTTGTTCATTTAATCTTTTCACTAAAACAGTTCAGGGATTTGATCAAATCACTGACTTTCTTCAGAGAAATGACCCAAAGAGTTTTTCTCTATGATAAAAAAACATTTATTCCGTGATCCCTTAGGAATTTAATCAACTTCCTAATTCATCATTTCCCTGGAACAGCCACATACATTTATAAATACATTTAACTCAAATATATTGTTCAGAATTACATTGAAAAATATCTAATTCTACGAGAAATTTCTGTGCATTCTGCAAATCTTCAGCCTAATATTTAAGGGCTGTCCCTGCTTAAATTTAGATTTTAACGTCGAATCTATTGATATGTCGATAAGTTAGTCTTCCTTTTTCATTGGTTAGTCTCCTGAATTATTTGTTCCAATTTGTCTTTCTCCACTGGGAAATATTATTTTACAGAATTTAAGTGTGTTTTTAAATATTCTCCATGAACATTTTATTTATATTTTAGAAATAGAAGAAGATGCTTTATTGTATAATTTTTAACACTTTTGTCTAAATCCAATTCCACTCCAGGTATTTTTGCAAAACATTGCACTAATGAGTACAAAATTATTTGGCAGAACCAAGGATCATAAACATTAGAATATTCATTACCTAGGTAATACATATAACAAAAAAAAAACGTTTTATAATACTTTTTATTATATTATAACTAAAAGTTGATGGAAATTTCTAAAATGAGAGGCTGTGCGACACCGAATTTATTTTTTAAGTACGGGAGACATGGGACCCGAGTTGTGCGAAACACGGCTTCAGATACTTGTGATCATACATACTCCATAAATAATATAATTCTGTTTTAAGGCGATATGGTACCCTAAAAATCGTCAAACAATCGATTTTTTTTATTGGCTTATATGATACTTTTAATTCTTCTAAATGTGTCTGCAAAATTTCAGAGCTGTAGCTGTATTTTTTTATTGAGTTATTTATCCATTTTTGCTGCATGACTGTAGACTAAACAAAGCTGCCACGCCCACTTTTCAGATCGTCTGCTATAAAAGAGCCTGATAAATAAGGAACAATTTTTTTTTATTCCACGCTGACTAGTGTTAAAACTGAAATGAAATCATTGCTTTTACGAGAGTTATTCTACTGGGTTTTCTGTGAAGTTTTGTTCCTGCAAATTTAGTTATATTTTTGTACTCTTTGATCTAAAGAGAAAGAAAAGTTGCTTTACGACAAGGAATTAGGCGTTTTGAAATAGTTTTCATTTAAAAATTTAATTTGATTTCTCCAAAAAGTTTAAAAGTGTAACATGCCTAGGCCTAAAAGACATACTAAATCTGCCACAATGAAAGCTTCGAAGAGGTGGTTTCCAGATGCTAAGACAAGTTCAAAAGTTTCTCAAAACACTAACTTGAGGTGTGCAAAACTTGAAGAAGAATGCAAGAGTTTTTTTCGTTTGGATGAAAAATATACTGGTAAATCCAGATCTCCAACATACGTCATTATTGATAAAAATGCATTAATGAATCTTTTTAAAAATACTCTATGTAATACTTGCAGAAATGCTTCTTTGCGAGTAAATTTTGGAAGAGCCTATGGATTTTGTGAAAATATTCAAGTTGTGTGTGATTCTTGCGCTGATATTATTAATGAAATGAAAACTTCTGAGCAGATTTGTAATGAAAAAAATGGACTAAAAATCAGCCCTATGATATTAATTTGCGAGCTACAGAAGCATTTTTGAGTTTCGGACGTGGATATCAAGCTCTTGAAAAGTTCTGCATGTTTATGAATATGCATTTAATGTCCAGCAGAACTTTTAACACTTACAAAAAGATGTTGCATTCTTCATTTGTGAAAGCATCCGAGAAACATTTCCATCACATCAGAAGTGAAATCAAGAAAGCATACAATGCAGAAATAAGTGGTGTAACCAATATTGCTGTTTCCTTTGATGGTACTTGGTTGACCAGGGGGCATGCATCTCAGATTGGAGTTGACTGTGTCATAGACATGCTGACTGGATATGTTGTTGATTTTAAAGTGATATCTAAATATTGTAAAGAGTGTGAAATAGCCAAAGGTGAACTTAAAAAAAATTCCGCTGAGTACGATATTTGGTTTAACGGTCATAAAGATTCTTGTAGTGCAAACCATTGTGGCTCTTCATGTTCGATGGAAGTCCATGCAGTATCAGAATTGTGGTCGAGATCTGAAAAGATTGGATTTAGATACACTACAGTACTTTCAGATGGTGATTCCAAAGCGTTTCAACATCTGACTGAATCAAAAGTCTATGGAGATGTTAAAATAAACAAAGAAGAGTGTGTGAACCATGTTAGCAAGCGACTAGGAATAGCTCTCCGAAAATGTGTAAAGGAATGGCATTCAAGAGGAGTTACTCTCGGTGGAAAATCTTATGGCAGTTTGAAAGATGAAACCATAAAAAAGCTTACGCAATATTATCAGAATGCCATTTTAAGCAACAAAGGCAATGCCGAAACATGAAGACTGCCATATATGCTACATTATTCCATAGCATTTCCACTAATGAAAAACCCCAGCACTTTAAATGCCCTTCTAGTCAAGAGTCTTGGTGTTTTTATCAGTCAGCTATTGCAAACGGTAGAAAACCAGGTTCGCACAAAAAACTGGTAAAAATACCAGTGAATGAGGCTCACTTGGCAAAAATATTGCCAATTTACCAGAGACTTGCTTCGAATGATTTATTGGAGCGTTGCATTCGGTGCATGACTCAAAATTCCAATGAAACGCTGCACAGCATTATTTGGAGTAAGTGCTCTAAAATATCATCCGCATCATTGAAACGAATGAATATTGCAGTTTGTGATGCAGTATCTGAATTTAACGTTGGAACTTTGCAAACACTTGAATTTATGCAACAAGAAAATAAAATTTATCTGAACAGCATAGCGAAAAATTTAGCAATTTATAAAGATTTTAGAAGAGTATATCAAAGAAAAAGAAGAAAAATAATGTTGTACAATTTGGTGCAGAAAAAAATCAAACTAGCTCGTAAACGCAGAGAGCAATTCATTCGTGAAAAAGAAGGTGTTTCTTATAAAGCAGGAAATTTTTAAATTGTTGATCACGTATGCAATATTTTAATTTATTTTATTTATATTTACTGTATTATATTATATTTTAATTTTTATAACATTGATTGAATGCTAGAAATTTAACAAAATTTTATTTGTAAGAAAAGCAATTGCAGTCAACAGTGAAACTTCGAATTTCTTGTAGTTTTGCACACTTTATTTTAGTAATGCTTTATTTCCCATATCTGAAATTTCAACAGGTAATTACTATAAAAAAACCAATCAAGAAACTTATTTAAGCAAATTATTGGTTGTAAATTTCCAATTTTTATATATTTTATTTGTGAAACATTATTCTTTATAAAAAGCTTTAAATTGAAAAGTGTTTTTTTTTTTGCATTTTCTTCCATTTCGGAACAGTTTTTAATATATTAAGGCTTTTAAAATTATGAAACAAATAGTATGAATATTTGTGTACATGTTGTTTATTATGGTAGCATAGAACTGTGCATGGAATTAAGTCTAAAGTGTGTGTTTAATTTTTTTAAAAAATTGTTAAGATAATGTTTTATGAAATATTGACCTTTTTGTTTGTTTTCTTTCATATATTCATTATACAAGTATATTCTTTTATTCTTGTAAATTTTTAAAAAAATTTATGGTAAGCAGTTTGAAACAAACTAATTAACATTCCATAAAAGTTTCAGATTATTGGAGGAATTTTTTATCATGCTATTCAAAGAATGAAAACTTTAAACTCATTTTTCTCCATGTTTAATTTTTGTACATATACTGTTATTCAAAACCCTAAGGCTTTTTTGATAATTGAAGTAAGGGTTTGAAACTTTTTATACATGTTCTGATATGTATGTTTTGTAACATTGTGCATGGAATTAGCTCTAACATGTTTAGTACTTTTCTAAAAAATTTAAAAAACAAAATTTATGTTTTTTCGAGAATTTTTGGAAGTTCAACAATAAAAACTTAATAAAAAATTAAGGAGCAGCAGCAGAAAAAATCCGATGCACAGTTTAATGTAGTTTATTATAAGGTACTTGGAAAAAAATTTTTGAAAGAAAAGAAACATATTTAAAAAAGCATTAGGGATTTAAAAAATGTTTAAAAAATTTAAATTTTACAAACATTTTGCAAGAAATTAAAAAAATTTTGTATGGAATTATTATTAAATATTAACTTTTATAAAATACAATTAAAACCAAATGTCAAATATTAAAAAAAAAAAATTGTAAAGATGGTACCGTGTCGCCTTAAATATATATTTATAATTTTCTTTACGAATGTTTCATTTGACTCTTGGAATCTCGACTATTCTTTGTGGATCCCGTGGAACACAGTTTGAAGACCACTCATTTACAGCAATTACATGTTCCTTTTCAAATGCTCACATTTTTCAAAAATTCTTTTAAGAGGCAGTGGGGTCTACAAAATTACATCCGCATGGAAGTTATGTCTTAGCAGTGTATTATACTTTGTGTTATTCATCATTTGTGGCCTGTTGGATGCATTAGAGCTCCAGTTACCCAATAATTGGCATTTGAAATTAAATCATTTGTATATTCTGTCATGAAGTAAATACAATGAGCAATATATGTGCGTTAGTTTTCCTGCTATTTAGTGTAAATCAGAAACTGATTTTATGCTCAACTAACTCCATGAATAATTTTAAAAGAGATTTAATTTTTCAGTTTTGTTCAGATAGTTTTGAGCATTATATGAATTTAGAAAAAGAAACTCCGTAAACGTAAGATAAGAATGAACACTGGAGTGTAGGATTCAATCATTTACAAATGGATGAGTTCGGCTTTTAATTAAATATTAGAGAACTTTCTAGAAATAAATAAAATTTTATTTCAAATGAATTGACCATATTGTCATCAAAATGAATATAATTGAAGTATTTTAATGAAATTTATCACAGTTTATTGAAAGAAAGAATAAATAACAATATTTTTAAAAAAAGTTCTGAGAATCTTTGGTTCATTAAAACTACTCATTAATTAAATTCGTATGAAAATTGAAAAAGACTAAAAGAAAAATGAAAACAAACCATAAAAGTGTATAATTTCCAGGCAACTTTAATTAGAGATAGTAGATATGAAAATTCTTATGTTTTAAGAAAAAGCTCTTTATATATATATATATATATATATAAATAATTGTGTAATTTGCTTAGAATGACTTTAATTTGTTCCTTTGTTTATAAGTTTTCAGAAAATGTACGTTCGTTTTCCAAAGCTATACAAATACACCAAGAACGAACATAAACTACATTTCCGAAATTAGCATTCTTAGATTTAGTCAAAAGGAAAAAAATGAAAGCTACGAATAGTAGGGATAAATGTTTTGTGAATTTTTCTTCTTCCAAAAGAGAGAAACTGTTATTAATCCTTATTGCGGCTGACGAATACTTAACTTAGATCCAAATAAATCTGAACTTGAGGTAATTTTCTAGCTCGCCAATTAATTTAGTTGCTAAACTTGCACATTTTCTTCCCAATTACATTAAACAATTTGCTTAATTGAAACTGAAACTAATTTTTGTCCCCTCCTTCAAATTGAGAGCTCGTAAATTATTTAGTTAAATAAAATTAATTACTAATTCTTAGTAAATTTTGTGTGATGGACTAACATCAAACGAAATAGATCACCACTTACATTAGTTGATAATATGATTAAATTGCATTATATGTATGCCTTTTAAAACACAAAATACACTTTAATCTATTTGCTTTCATTACTAAAGTTATCTTAATTCTTTTCTAAAAGCTTGGATACCTTACTGGAATTTATGCAACTAAAAAAAATAATTATCATTAAACTTATTCTCAAAGAAATAATTTGTAACAAGCCATTTTGCCAATTTTAAGAGTGATGTATTTACATCAGGATTTGATTTTTTTCTCATACTTCACATATAAATAAATGTATTTCAGTTTATTACATGGTACATATTTAATTTATTCATTTGCTGTTGCTTTTCATTTTGCTAACGAGAAACTTGAGAAATATGTGATAAAATATAGGTTAAAACAATTTCCTAAAACGTATGTATTGAAGTACATTTATAAATTTTATTGAATGAGGTTGCTTAAGCTTAGTCATTATTCTTGAACTTATAATGCAAAACATGATTATTCCAAAGTTTCAAATGTAATTGAAAAAACATATATTACTGTAAAACTTAAGATAAAAGGATATCTGTCAAAATTATTTGAATGATTTTTCGATGGGCAGTCTTTAAAAAGCCTGTCAAATCCCTTTAAATAAACTAAAATTCAGTATTAGATATTGGAAATGTCTAATTTCAGCTTTGATATAACTTTAAATATAGTTTGTGGATAGAATTTATTTTTATGCAAGAGTCTTACGTAAATAAATCTATAGAGAAATCTATTTACTTAAAACTACTTCGAAATTATACCCGGAAAGGTGTGGAAATCTCTTTTCACTTTACAGTTTCAAACTGAGATAAAATTGATTAATTTGAAAGTTTCTTAGATTATTCTCCAAACATTTTATGAAGTGTTAAGAGAAATAATAAAATTCTTATCTATTTTAGGTTCCTATTGTTTTATTGAAACTTCATACTGTTTCCTGAGAATATCTTGTCTTCATTAGTTTGCTTAATTGATTAACATATTAATGCTTAAGTCTCAAAAATTATTTTAAATTTTAGTTTTATGTCTACAAATGTAATAAAACGAACAAGTATTTTTGAATTATAACTAACAGCATTTTTAACAGTATAATTTTTTAACAAGTTTTTATTATAATTTTTTACTCCTACAAAATACGTTAGCTTATTTGAATATGTATCAGGTAATTCGGGGGAAGGCGCCAGCTGAGGGAAGATGCCAGTTTTTGTTAATAGTACTTTTATGCGTCGATAAATAGCAATACTGAGTCACTTGTGTGAAGAGTTTGGTCCGACAATAAGTGTGACTTGTGAATTTATCAGAATTAATCATTTTTAATTGGTGTTATTTTTGGATCTCATGAGCATTTAAAATGGTGCGTACAGCTTTTATAATATATCGTTCCTCCTATTTAAAGTTCATCAACGTACTAGTTATTTTAAATAAGATATTAGCTATACAAGTGAGAATTACTCATTATGTTACACGTATGATGCATGGAGAGGCCGCCATAACAGTGTAGAAAATAAATAAATAAGCGTGTGGGGCATTTAACCTCTATACTTGGGGGAAGAAACGCCACATTATTCAGAAATAAATGAAATAAACTTAATTTTTTTTTTAATTTGTAACATTCTATACTATTGTAGAAAATATAAAGGCAATTAATAATTATTATAATTAATAAATATTAAATGCAATTAATGATGTGATCTATCTCCATCGGTTGCCTCCACGAGTAAAGTACAAGGGTGCACAGCCCTATTCCTCTGGTCAGAAAACGCAAACCAACCGGGCATAAAAAAACTAATATCAGAAGTCTTAAGTGAATCAGAGAGGAGAGCAACTCTACGTGAAAGGGCCCAAAGAAAGCTAAAAAAGGCGGGTGAGGTCAAAACAAATAACAAGAAGCCTTCGAAGAAACAGACGTGTCAGTTGTCATCCTCAAGCGAAGAAATTCCTAGTGGTAACAGTTTTGATGAGGATAATAATGACGATTTTTGTGATGTGTATAAATGGTACTTTTATGCTAAGAAAGGTCCCAAGTATGACTGGATTCAGAGCATCAAATGAACAAATGGTTGCACGAAGATTGCAATGATAATCAGTTGCACTGAGTGAAATGTTGTTTAGGCTGTCATTCGAACCTGTATTGTTATTATTTTTAGCAAGATGGTTATGAAAGAATCTAATTTTTTTGTTTGCTTTATTTTTTTATTTACTGCAGTGTTGTTGCATCTTACTCCATGACTGGGGCAACTTCCCCCCTACAGGGGCCGTCGCCAAAAGCCCTCGTGTAGCTGAGCAGTGTGACGTTAATATTCACTCACTCACTCCAATACATGGGGGAAACATGCCACTGTTAAATGAGTTCCTTTAACATTAAATTTCTTATTTATTTTCATACCAAGGAGAGAATTAACTTGTATCCATAACCAATTAAATATTGAAAAATAAAGTGTATTTTTTCATGGTCTTGCAATTTCAATTTTCAATGTACTAATCGAAAAACCCATAAATGTGGCAACTTCCCCTGATTTAACTTACATAAATTTTTTTTAGTTTTTCGGAAAAGAAGGAAATAGTTAGTAGTTTTAGTTTAAAGAAGGCAATTTAAATTAAATATATTTTTCTTATAAATTTATAGACAAACATCTTTGCAAAATATTCATAATCATTTCAAAGGGATCCTTAATAATTTTCACGATTTTATAAGCAGCTGGGCAAGATTGATAATAATACTAATAGTTCAAAGGAACTAAATTATCATGTTAATGGATAAATTGTGCGGTTTAGAATAAACAGTTGTATTTACTTCTATAAATTAATATTTCCGTATTAATATCCCCGTACCAGAGTCATGTTTTTCGAAAAAAGATTGATCTCTCATGTTAAAATCAAACGATGGATTTATCCTTCGAAAACATCTCAGTAAAGGAGGGGGAGGGAAGGATTTCCTTAACGTTAAATTAATGTCTCACTCTCTATTCATGTATAAACAGATATATATATATATATATATATATATATATATATATGCAGTTTTAAAGCATTGAGCCTGAAAAATTCCCTAAGTACAGACTTAATCAAAAGTAAAAGGTATCATTAAAAAGGTACCAGTAGTTCAGTTTTTTTTTTTAAAAAAATACACTAACACACACACACACAAGTATTACACATTTTGTGCCGTCTCCTCGGTATTGTATTGTAATATTTAAAAGAGAGGAAATATGAGTGTTTTAGAATGTTTATGTCGAAAACATGCCGAATTAATATCTTCCCCTAACCCTAATGGGCTGCATATTGGTAACTAAGCCTTTGCATGCACGGCAAATCCCCGAAGTGAGAGCCTTTTCATCATGGCACCAACTGGTGGTGATTAATTTTAATTTTTTATTGAGTTATTTGAATACAAGCTCTCGTCGGATGATAAATATTGCCGTGATTTAAATTTGCATTAAATGCTTCTTGTTAAATCTCGTATTAAAATGGTGTTGTATGAAAATATGATATTAATAATATATCGCTCTGGAAACTATCAACTATTAACTTACATTTTACCTGAATGCTTACATTTGAATCTACCGGCATATTACGAAATAATGGACAATGAACTGAAACCTGTGTTAAAAGAGACAGAGGAATCAGAAAAACATATGTAGAAAGCAGAATTGAAAGAAAATTAACATAAAAAATTTGAATTTTAAAATTTTATTAAACACATACACCAAAATTTATTACTATCTGAAAGGCCTCGTGGAAAAATTTAAAGAAGTGCCATCCCAGACAGGATCACAAAATTTCTCTCAATAATAAGACTCTATTGGAATATGTATTTTGATCAAGAATTTTCAGTATTTTTACTGTATGTAACTACATATCCATTATTGCAATGCTAATTAAATTAGATGTTTATTGTTTTCTTAAAGGAAAAAAGAAGCGTTAAGAAAGTCTGTATAAGTAGCAGAAGCAGGATTATTGAGGAACTTTTAAATCTTTGAGCCATACGTTGGAAATCAAAGAGGGGTGTTCAAAATCTTGAGGGTCCACGATATCAGGCTGATACACATGGGGGGCGGCCATCGAAAGTTTAAGAACCACTGCTCTAATGGATGGTTATTTATATTTCCAATCATTTCACAAGCAATCTATGTAGATAACTTTCTCGTGACAAGGGGGTTCAATGTCACTAACGTTTTCATACTTTTCTATGAATTATTTTTAATGAAAAATATAGAGGTACGAAAATAAACCAATTACGAATCACATAAGCAAATAATATTGTTTTCTTACATTCTGTGTCACTCAGACCTCTATTTTAGATGATAAAGGGCCAGTAATCAATTCATCCCTAAAATATATATTGCCAATACCTGATATATACTTATCACTATGCTAGTACTACTTCTAGATTCACTTTTACAAAAGTGAAAATATATAACTACGTAATATCTGATTATATTGTAAGTACTTTTAATGCATTTCCTTCAAAACTTTCTGATATTTCCTTCTGTAAAATATGTAATCCACATTAGGAGTACATATTTTTCAGAAGGAAATATTTCTCAAATGTTTCATCATTACTCTAAAAAAGCTTAAATAGAAGCATGTTCAAAGTGGAATTTTCCTTAAAGAATTATGCTCGCTAAGAAAAGTTCCACCGTACTTTTTTTACATCACTATAATTATTCGACGTCTTAGTATAAAGAAAAAGATATTGTTTTCAAAATCAAAATTCAGTTGAAATATAAATATCCTTAGATATAAAAAAACTTTTCATATTTTTTCATTAAATTTTTTTTTCAAAATGTCAATAAAGTAAAATGTAATTTAAATTTCTTAAAAAAAAACCCATGGTTTTTAAATTTAAAAACTGATTTGAATTCAGAAGTAAAAGAATCGTTTGCTTCTCATAAAAAAAAAACATTTCCAAATTTCCCTTTTAATTCATAAAATATTCAGTTCTGCTTTCGTTTGATATGTATTGAACAGATGAATCGTCTTGCTGTAAAACAGTTAAAAACTCCTGATATACTTCAGAATTTTATCTTTACTAATAGAAATTTTTCTTATAAATGTGTCATTGAACAAAATATTAGCTATACATCCTTTTTGAGATTGGTTCACTTTTTGTATTTACACTTATGTCCATAAATTAAGGATAATGAAGTTCAGGCAAAGAAAGAGACAGAAGCAAAACAAATTTCACTTATTTGTAAAGTCTATTTATTAAACAAAAGGTAAAGAGCAAGAAAGATGCTATATGTTTGACATAATTAATAAAAATTGCGATTTTTACTCCCTGGGCAAATTTTAAAAAAGAACCTATTTACAAAAAACAGTATAACATGGTTAGTATGATGGTTAATACGGAGTATGTCTCCCGGACGATGCAATACAGGCCTTACAACGCCTACGCATGCTGAGAATCAAATTATCAATCTGATCTTACTTATTTACTTACTCGGGAGAACCAAGCCCACTCAAGGGTATCAATCTGATCTTGGGGAATATTACACCACTCCATCAAGCAATGCCCTCCGAAGTTCCGGTAGACAGGTGGGAGGGGGTTGACGGACTACAATTCGTCGGCCAAGCATATCCCACACATGCTCTATTGGATTCATGTCCAGTGAGTGTGCTGGCCAATCCATACGGGTGATATCCTCCGATTGAAAGCATTCGTCTACAATGTTTGCACGGTGAGGAAGGGTGTTGTCATCCATAAACAGAAATTAAGCCACCATGGCGCCCCGAAACACGTACATGTTGTTCCAGAATGACATCCCGATAGATGTGGCCTGTCATCATTACACTCTGAACATGCAGGTCAGTTCTGGAACCAAGAAAAATTCCTCCCCAAACGAGCCATCCTACACCACCTTAACGGTGTCGTTTAATGGTGTTCTCTTGGTGGTAACGGGTACCTGACGCTCTCCATATGAAGAAGTCCGGCGAGAATCAGACTGCAAACTAAACCTGAACTCGTCGGAAAACATCACACAAGACCACTGTTGCGGTGTCCACAATGCATGCTCTCTACTCCAGGTTAATCGCAGGCGACAGTGAGTTGCGGTAAGGGGAACACATCTGACAGGCCTATGAGCATATAGACCATTGTGCCTTAAGCGTCTGTACACTGTCTGCCTTGAAACTGTCGTACCGGTAGCTGAAGAGAGCTGACGAGAGCTGTGCTCCGTCTGTTTCTTTTAGCAGTAACTGCCAAATACCGGTCCTCATTCGGCGTTGTAACTCAGGGGTGACCTGTGCTGTAACATCTACTCACATTACCATCATCTCGGAATCGTTGCCAAAGCCTGGAGATGACACTCTGGGCAATTCCCAGTTCCTCGGATACTTCCAGCTGGGTGCGTCCACATTCCAGTCGTCCGGTAATTCTACCACGTAAAAAATCATCCAAATGCTTCCTTTGTGCCATAACTATGCGGTTATTGCACTGAAAGTCTTTTACAGCGCTTGTGAACAATTTTACTTCTTTGCCACCATTCCTTATATACCCTTCTCTTACACTCTCGTCATTGTGACGTACTATCCGCGCCATCTGGTGATTTTATGTAATTTGCATATTCTTCTTCAAGATGTGTGTGATAATTCTACAGGTGAAATTTTTATTTTAGAGTTCAATTTCTGTGTGATTCTGAATTATCCTTAATTTATCGACATGAGTGTTCATGAGAATGGATATTACGAAAAAATTATAAATTTGAGAAAAGAACATGTTTTACAATTAATCCATCACAGAAAATGTTTTGGATTTCATTCATAATTTTGTAAAATATCACTGGCCCCGAGCTCAGATGATGTGACATTTAATTCCTCACAATGTTCATTTATTGCAAGTTTTCAACTACCTATTTTTGAGCTATTCATAAATCTACTAAATACAGTCCATACGCATCGAAATTTAAAGCTAAGATCAGATTACTTGGTAGTCTCAACATTACAAGCGTTTCACCACTTTAAAGTGAAGTCTTTCCAAGTCCTGGCAGATTGTATGATTAATAGTGTCTCTACAAGTGGAGCCTTTAGTAGAAGAGGGGCTCGAACACATAACTTTCTTAAAACATGACTATAGACATGAGTTCGACATCATGAGCATTCAACTATAAAGGTCTTTTGTATGAGTTTTCGTATCAGACCCTAAACAAATAATTACACAAAAGTTTCGCTTATGTTTTTCCCCCATGATTGTCGTATATGCTACCATACTCCTTTGCATAGCTTCTGTTTACTGTACAGGTACATTTATGGAAATTTCCCTGCAGTTTTTGAAAATTTTATATAACCAGGGAGAAAACGAATAAAAAAAGGGAGAAGTGTGTATATAGTTACAGTTATCTACCTGGAATTTATAAAAATTTAAAGGATTATTAATACGATTTTAAAACTACTCGCACAAATATGAGAATGGTTGAAGTATACATGCTTTCAGCCTTTAAATATAACTTTAAAGTAATTTTTTCGAACAGATAATTTAATTCGAAATGTTTAAACTTTGGATTATATATTCGAGGAATAAACCTAATGATTTATATAATTAGCTTTTTTTTAAATCTAAGAACCCTTCCCAAAATACATTTTATCATTATATATATGTTACCGGCAAAGTATGAAATCGGGCATTCTATACAATGCCTAAATCTAGCCGGCAATGTATGAAATGATTCCTATTTCACACATTGCCTAGGCATTCTATAGAATGCCTAATGAGAAACCGGCAAAGTATGAAATACATCTCAGATTCGTTTTGAATATTGTCATTTGGCAAGACATAAAACTTTTAAAACGTGTCTCAGGCTCAAAATTTGTTAGTTGTACATTGCTGTTTGTTCGGAAATGACAAAATGCTCAATTTTACTTAAACTTGTTCAACAAAAAATTGGTTTTTTCTTGTGCTGCCTGAAAATGGAAGAGCAAGCTATAGTGTCGGAGAAGGAGTCATGGTGTATAGCAGGGATCGGCAACCTATGTCAGACGTGCCACATGTGACACGCGGTACAATTTTCAGAGGCACTTTGCACTGCTCAACAAATTTGTAAATTTTTCAATTGTTTGATTTTCAATATTCGTATAGTTTCTGGTTTTATATACTGCATGGATCGCTTTCGGTTATCCGAACAACCCCGTATCCGAACGGTGTCCTGTCCCAATTGATTCGAAAAATTGACGTTCTACTGCAAATTATAAAATCAAAACAATTTAAAATATAAATAATCAACGTCACACCCTCAGTGGGCCACCGTAAAATTATCAAACGTTGACCGGTCCCGAAGATAAAAATGTTGGGTAGAACTGTTATACAGTATTACGTCACGGGTTCTTTTTTTTTTCCCAATGGGGCTACAGATTGGTATTTTTACCATTTTCAGACCTAATACATTCCCCAGGGGCTGCTATCCCTTTTTAGTGTGGCACCATGTAGGCGATACCGATTGCCGCCGGTAATTTTGACACCCAGTTTCCATCCCAGATGGAGGTACCTGAGCTCTGAACTTGTTCTAATTTGCCAAGAGCAAAATTAAATTCTGAATTCTGGGGATGTGATAGAATTCTGAAAGAACTTTCAACCAAATACAAAAATGTTACATGTTATGATATTGAACTTGTACATCCACCTTTGTGAACCTTGCCAGAAAAAACAGAAAATTATTTTTAAAAAAGTATTGTAGTAAAAACTTTGATTTTTTTTCCGAATGCCAATATATTGGCAATTATAATGAGTGGGAAATAGGATGGTTTCTATCGACTTAGAACTTCTGAAGGAATTCGAATACAAGTATATGCGAAATCACAATTTAGCAATAATTTTTTTTCAATAGCAAACTCATTTTGTCAGAATAACATTTGTACATCTAGGAATATAAGTCATTGATATAATATCCTTATCATGACCTTTTTTCATACTTTGCCTAAACAGATTTATGCATTCTATAGAATGCCTAGGCAAAGTATGTAATAAATCTCTTATTTCATACTTTGCCTAAAAACGTCCGGCATTGTATAGAATGCCTAGGCATTCTATAGAATGCTTGCATTTCATACTTTGCCGGTAACATATATAAGGCAATTACTAATTTTAAGAAATATTTAAATATATGCACACACTTAATCATTTAAATTACAAAAAAAAAACCTTTTTAATCCACTTTTATTTAATTTGCCAACAATCAAAATACAATGAAATTTAAAGAATAATAGAAATACAAGAAGTTACAGAGGTTGATTTTTTTATAACATCAAAAATATAAGCTTGGTTATTCCCAGTTATCATAATACGGTTTAACAAATTACGTAAGTTTATAAGAAAACAAATTATATGCCTACTTTAATGTATATATTGTATCTAAGGATTATAAGTTCAAACCATAACTCAACATTGCTTTTCAATTCCGGCATTTTTCTTTTCATGCCGATAAACTCCTCGTAAGCATCTGGTAGTAATTCAGGATGATCTACGCGTCCTATCATTTTATCAAGGATTCTCTGAAGAATACGAAATAATTCTTCTGTTTCGATGATGCGCTCAACCATTTTTGAACGGATTACCTCAGGAGGAAACGTTGCAGCAAAAAGAGCAACCAGTTTGGGTGCAGTGTAGTTGAGGATATTACCTAAGCTTATCTCAACATTAGAAAGGACTTCGAAACGTTGTTTTAGTGCGAATTTTGCATCGGACAGCCCCTTAAGAACATCCGCCAGTGTAACATCACCGGAGCTAGCCATTTTGGAGCTAGACATTTGAGAGCTAGACATTTGGGAGCTAGACATTTGGGAGCTAGACATTTGGGAGCTAGACATTTTGGAGCTAATCCTAGAAAAGAAAAAAGTTGATTTTAGATCAGAAAATTTAATAGAGAAAATCAGCTCAGATATTTGTCTCCAATATTTGGGCAATAAATTTTAATTTAACATTAATTTTGCAATCTAACCTTGATTAAACATTTCCCCTCCCTTTTGGTGTAATGAGATATTTTGGATGGTTCTTTGAATACCTTAGAAATTCCAAAACAGCTCAATTTTTATTTTTAATACATTTTATTAACAGATTTTCTTAATTAGAAGAATCACGAATTATTTTTAAACTAAAAAATAGTCGGAAAAGTTATTCAATAATCAACTGTCTGTTTAATTTAGTCATGAAAATTTACCATCCACTCTGAAACAAGTAGTATTTATTAAAAGTAAATTGTTTATGGTATACAAGGTGTAACACACACAAAAAAAACGAGACTGGTTCAATAAATCATTGTACTTACAGAATCAGTTCTCTGTGACAGTATCACCTTCAAAGTAGTTTCCTTCAGTATTCCCGTACTTCTGCATTCGGTCATGCCATTGATGGTAACAGTTCTGGAACAAGGGTTTTAGAAGTATCTTCAGGAAATTCTCCGTTTTCGCCTGAACCATTTCAAATGAGGTAAAATGGGTTTCCATTCAGCAAAATTTAACTATACGAAATTTTAAAAAAAAAGTCTTATGGGGCCAAATCAGGTGAATAAGAAGGATGCCCCATCACGATAAGGCTTTTGCTGGTCAGAAACTGCTTGACAGATAGGGTCATGTGAGTGGATGCGTTTTCTTGGTGCAACAGCCATCTATCACTTCCCAATCCTGGCCTTTTTTCCCCAAATTTTTTCACACAGTCTTTTTTGTACTTCAATGTAGTAATGTTGCTTAACAGTGACCACTGATGTGAGTGGGAACCCACTCATATCACAAATTTTGGCTATGTTTTGGTCTGTAATCGCTGACCTTGAGCACCCAGCAGGTTCATCATCTTTCGCATTGTCTCTTTCGCCTGAAAATCGTTTAAGCCATTCGAATACACATGCACGAGGCAAAGCTTTATCTCCATAAAACTCAGTTAACATTTGAAACGTTTTCGTAAAACGCTTTCGTCACAAGAAACTTGATGTTAATTCACTGTTCAGTTTTTACATTAAACATTTTCCGGCGGAATGCAGTTGTGCTTATTCATTCAATGACGCAGTACTTCCATCTGGCATGATTGGTTAAGTCGAAATTGGCCGCATGGATAGAAGAGGTGCTTCGGATGACGTCACCAAAACAGTTGTTGCAAACCCCACTCTTTTTTCAAGCTACACACTTATAGTCTCTTTTTTTGTGTGTATCACACCTTGTATTTGTTTCCGGACACTAACTATCAGAATAATTAAAAGCAATTTCATAGAAACAGTTAAGAGAGCATCATATTACAGAGGAAAAACCATCTCTCATAGATGAAGTCCATACAGCTTTTTAAAAGATCCGCATTGCTTCGATCACATGTTAAAAGTTATGTGAAATAAAACTTTCTCTAAATTTATAAATTGTCAGCAGAGAATTTTCCCAAGGATGTGTAGTAGTTTTCCTAGCCATAGTATTTTTAAAAATAATAAATATTTTTAACGCTTGATACTATATATATAATTGTAAGAATATTAAATTTTAGCTTTCAATAAAACCGTTTCCTTAATTTTTATTTTGAGTTCAAGTTTATAACATATGAAGAAAAATTATTCTATATGTTGTGACAGATTCTTACTTTTCTAATTTTCTGAAATATTTTCAGAAAATTGTGGTGAATTCTTACGTGATTTTAGTCATCCCTTGGGAATCCATTTGTTGATCATCGATTTGAGGTTATCACCTTATGAAGGAAACGTGCCAGGTAAATTTAAGTTTTCTACTTTAAGATATATGAAGTAAGAAAGGAAATATGAATTGTGAAGTTTAACTGAGGTTTTTTTTATAAAGCTTTCATCAGAGTTTGTGAGTTAGAAAGAGAATGGAATATTAGATGTGAAGTCACCTAAACGAAGCTGATGTTTAGAATAACTTTGGGTTGTGCCTCGTAGCTGCCTGTTAAGGTTAAGTAAAGGTTAATTAATTTGATTAAAGAACTCCACATGCTATTTCATTTCTACTACATACTTATCTTTGAGATATTGCGTTTAGACTAAATAAAAGTTGTTGAGTTGTTACGATATATATGGATCATTTGTCCCCAAACACTAATACTCCAGTTCGTCTCAAAATGAGTGTTCAAACGTTTTACAGCAGCAAAAATTTGCTTTTTAAAGTAAAATCCAAATCAGTGGATGAAAAATAAAATTGTGCATTGATAAGTAAAGTAAGTCTGAAGTAATATTTGTTTGGAAATGTTTAATTTTAACTTTAGTGGTACTGATAAGAACACCACATCGTAACCTACTTTTATAATTAAAAAAATCATTACTTTCAATCATATACACTACACTATCATCACAAAGATGAGCAAAGGATTATGTATCTTAGTAAAATATTTGTGGAATATTATGACTATCGCAAAGTAATGCATTTAATTAAGTTTTTGTTCTGTCCATGCAATACTAGGCTTGTCCATGCAGTAAAATCAAATGACACCTAAGGCGTCCAAAAGGTTTTTGCTGTGTCGACATCCTTTGGCGAAAAAGTAGGTGGGAGTCCGTGGAGTAAAGGTCTATGTTGGGGAGTGTAGCCAGTATAGAACAATTAAAAATATGGTTTGTTGAAAGTTGAATGTCACACGACATTAGGACGTGTTATGACTTAAGTAATTAAAGAAATACAACTACTATATATAACTGGATAGGTTATATAAATCTGATTGTTTTTTCATAAAGTAATTAATAACCAGTGCAGGGGTATTCCATGTCCAGCCAATCACGTACAGTAGCACAAAAATCCGCTGGTGCCCCATCATGCATCAGCACTTATTCATTCATCATTTACCGTTTTTTTCGCATAAACTATGGATTGTAAAAGTAAACTTCATAGGGAATTTTTATGTTCAAACGAGGAATCTGGCTGTGTAGAGTTTGGACACTATTTTCACGGGATTTGGCTTCGATTTACACAACTCCCCTTGATATATATATATATTCTAGTAATCCTTTTTAGGTTAGGTTTATTTTTAGTATTCTATTGATTTCTGCCTCCCTGGTCGAGAATTATTAAATATATATAAGAAGAAATGCACTGGTTATCTTATATTAAAAAAACATCACAAAAATGACGAAAGCTTAAAACGTTATACATAGAATTTAATGAAACTTATACACATTAAACAAAACATTGACTGGTATACAATAGCATAAAAAAATCATCAGACAATTATGGTGTTAAATAAATTAGCAAATGTAAAATATGAACAAATAGGATGTGTCAGTTTGGTATGGAAAAAGTACCTTTGATGTATAATTTATACCCCCCCCCCAATGTAGCACATGCAGAGATGTGTGATTCTCTCCATTATGTCGTCTATTAATTCTGTAGGAAGTCCAATCCATTGCTCTTCCAAGGCAGTTGAAGGCGTGGTTAGTGTCCTAAAAAGGGGGATTGAGAGCAACTACACGTCATCTTTGAGAGTCCTAATATGCTCGATAGGGTAAAGGTCCGGCACGCACTGAATTGTTCCCTGCTCAAGCAATGCCATCCCGCAGCACGAAAGAGTCAACTATTGCCTGCAAAAGAGCGCATATAAGCACCCAGGTGGCATCTCTATAGGTGTGATCGTTAACATTTCCACGGGAAAAGACATGGAGGTCTGTGCATCCACCTAAAAAGATACCACCACAAACACAGACTGATCCGCATGCATCACTTTCATTGATGTGTCATGGATGAAAATGAGTTCCAGGTTCTCTCCAAATGAAAATGCGCCTACTATCGCTTTCGAGGCTAAACTTTAGTCATTCTTAAAGAGAACAGGCCCTCCCCCATTTATCCCGCCTCCATTGTATATGTGTACGTGCCCATTGCAAACGTTCCCGCCTATGGCGTAACGTGAGTGGAGTTCAAATGGCAGGTCGCCTCGCACAAAGGCTACATTCGTGAAGCCTACGACGCAAGATTGAACTTGATACAATCCTTCTGGAGCGTGCAGATAGGGAGGATCTGAGCTCAGCCGGAGTTGCGGTTTTATTTTTTCGTGTGCATAATGACAAGTATCTGCCATCGGTACTTCAGCCGTTCTTGGCTGAACCTCCTGGATGCTGACTGTGATTAATAATTTTTGCCAAAGTCTATCAATCATAGTCGGATTCACATTCAGCCATCTTGACACTTCTGTCTGACTTTGGCCTGCCTCTAGTCTCCCCAAAACTCACCATTGCAGTTCTTTTGTATGATGTTGCCTGGAGGCAAGTTTCGCGAAAACAGATTTTTAATTTCAGACACGCAGCGACAATTGCCGTCTTGCTTTGAGTCATCCATTTTTATGCTCATCGCAAAAATGACACATTCCGACTGCATCACCTCTAGTTTGCATAATGCAATATGTTCAGCTTTTTTTACTTACCAAAATATTAAAACTTTACTGAAAAAAAAATCTGGCCTATCTTTCGGAAAGTTTTCGCTATTTTTGTGATTTTTCCTTTATTTATACCAGTATATATATATACCTAACTTTTATTTTACATGATTTTGAAATACCACGATTCACCAATATACTTTTTGACACGAATTTCTTATTCAAGCAAGAATTTCTGCATTTTTTTTTAAATTCTACCTTTGACAGAGTAATCAAAAACAGTGAGGATTTTGCCTACATTTATATAAGTGACTTGGTCTACTTCATAGCTTTTTTACATTGTATTCTATGAGATACGGGGGGGGGGGAATACCCGAATTTTATAACCATTTTTTTCTTTATTTTGCTATACTTCACTTTAAACACGGCGTTTCATTCTTCAGTATAATTGTATTTTGTGTTCAAGTGTTAGTTCGTAGGGTGAAATCAAAACTTTCTATTAAATTCTTAAAGTTGATGCTCAAGTTGAAGTTCGATGGTGAAATTTCCAGCATAATTTGTGTTGATGATAATTTTTTATCTCTTTAAAAGGTAATATTGCAGGTCTCTGTGGGCCTTTGTGGTCTTTTTGTGGGGCCAAGATCCAAATATTCGTAACTTTGTTGTACAAAACTAGCTGTGTTCCAATTTACGACAGTTGAAGATAATAAAAAAGTTGAAAGTGAATATAAGCTAGGAATAGCTGATTTAATGGGCTTAATTAATCAAAGTCACAACATAAATGCAATCACGTGCTCTTCATTGAACAAAACTGGCATCAGACTTGTTTTACTTATAATGTTTAAATCAAATTTCTAATAAATAATGAAGTAAAGATGTCCAAGTATTAATTTTCTTCAAAAAGTTTTCAAAAATAAAAAAAAATATAATGATATGTGTACTTTCAAATCAAGCGAGGATTTTGTTACTTATGTGCATTATTATTGAAACAAATATGTATTTTATGAAACAAAGTGTCTGTCAAAAGTAAAAGATGGCAATAGCATAATGCATGAACTGATTGGTTTTAAAACGTGACTGTATTTATCATGTGATTTTGATGCCACATGAATAAATGAACTGATTGGCTGGAAACACGTGACTGAAGTCATCATGTGACTGCGATGCCACATGAATTCAGTCCATTCGCGAGTTCTTAAAATGTGCTACAAGCATGGGGCAACGTTTTCTAACTCATGATCCTGACATAGAGTGTGCATTAAAATTTCAACGTTAGCTTAAGTTTTGTGTAGCAAGATATCAAGAATATTATAAGCAAATTGAGTAACCAATAAATACATAAATAAATAGTCCATAATAACAGACTTTGTAACAACAAAAAACCAATCGAGGCCGTTAATAACGAAAGAAATTCTTCATTTGAATCATAGCCAACTTCTGTGCCAGACATATTTGACACATCTGCTGATGATAGCATTTTTGATCCAGTTCATAATCAACTTGTAATCAAATAGCGATGAATAGTTGTTAGTTAGTAGTTTTATTACTAATTTCAATTTGAATTATTATACGAATAAACTAAATTTTCACTGAATAGTAATTTTTTTTTTGCAATGAAAAGTTTATGAGATTTAAATTTAATATATTTTATTAGGGAAACGCAAGAAAAATCCTTCGTTTTTGTATTCGACGTTATGTACTGTTTTATCAAGTTTATAAAGCACTCATATAAATATTATTTAATTATTCATATGAAGATCTATGTTGTAAAAATTAGGATCTTATATGCTTCAGATATTGAAGGGAAAAAAAACTCTTAAATCCCATTCACTTTAATATTACGCTCAGGTAAATTATTTATATGGCTTTTTAATTAAATGTACGGAAGTGCCACTCGTCTTTAAACCCCAAAGCTGCATCAATATATTTTTTGTGTTTCAGTCAATTTTAAAAATTTGCCAAATTTCAGTAATTCTTTAAGCTTTACTATGCTTATTTACTTTTATTTATTTTTTGCTTTTACATATAAATACTTAAATTGATTCTCAAATACGCAATTATGCGAGGAATACATCTGATTATGCCACCTAACTCCATATCAGTATCTTGAAGACAGCCATTAATAATTTCTGTGTAAAGAGATAGAGATTACATTCCAGCAAGATGTGCAGAGTTGCCGTATAATGACTTGCTATTCTTAAGCCCATTAGATTTTACTTCTTAGTGATAAACAGGTGTTTTTCATGTCTCGGTTATAATCATAGAGCAAATGAGTGCACAAATATGTTATCTTGTTATTTTTGCGCCGGAGAACATAAGAGTGATAATTGCTCAAACCGAGAAAAAATCAGGTATGTGTTAATTGTATTAGATATAACAAAAAGTTAAAAAGCGAAGCTAAAAAAGTGGATGTCAAGCATAAACTTCTTTCGCATAGCTGCTCTTGCCATAACTACACGAGAAATCAAGTTGCTGCTCGAACTGACTATCACTAGACTCATTAAAGATCATTTTAATTTTGTTCAAATTAACTTACATAAGTCAAAAAAGGCTACACAACAGCTTATTTTAAATCTTGAAAATGATGATGTTGATGTTGCTCTTATTCAAGAGCCGCACTGTTTGAAAGGAAAGCTGCCTGGATTTCCGAACACTTACAAAAAATTTTATGATACAAAATCAGAGGTTATAAAGGCGGCTATTATTGTTAGAAACATGGCGATTACAGTTTTTTCCGATCCAAGGAATCTTGATTATAATTCTGCAATGATTGACATCTCTTTTAGAGGATACGATTTTACTGTATTTTCATATTATTTTGAACCTTCAGTTAATATTGATTTGGATCTAAGAAAAATTGAGCATATGTTTTCAAATAGAGTGTTAAAAAGACTTATTTGGTGCATGGATGCAAATAGTAAGTCTGAAGTTTGGTTTAGTCCTGTGACTGACTCTAGAGGCATTAAGTTTTGTGAATTCTTCAGTACATGGCAATTGATTACGGTAAATGAGGATTATGGGCCTACGTTTAGTGCTGGTCAGGGTACTAGCTATATTGATATTACAGCTGTTGGAACTGATGTGCTTAGATTACTTGATAGGTGGTTTATACCAGACTATGATTCCCTCTCTGATCATAGAATGATTTCTTTTGAGCTGAAATTTCCCAGTTCAGCTAGGGCTTGTGACTGTTCTGCAGAAACAAATCTTTTCAATACTAAAAGAGCAAATTGGAACATGTTTTATTCTCACTGTTCTGAAGCCGAGAATGTCGTATTAGATTCTTTGAATAACTGTATACTACCTGATAGTCTCGAATTATGTGTTTAAGATGTGCAAGATCTAATTATATCGGCTGCAGAAAAATCTATCCCTTTGAAAAAGAGAGGATGTCATAAAGTACCCTGGTGGTCCGTTGAATTATTTTGCATGCGTAAACAATTGAACGCAGCAAGAAGACGATATCAAAGAACAAAGAATTCCTTTCTGAGGGAAGTTTATAGAGAAAATTACATTCAAATTAGGAAAAAATATAAATTCAAACTTGATGAAAGCAAGGCGAACTCTTGGAAATCTTTTCTCGCTGATATTACTGTACTGAATGTTTGGAAGAAAATTTATACTCATGGAGTGAAAACCAATTTTACCAAAATACTTGAAATCTCAGGAATCGAAGTCTCCTCTGGACATTTTACTTCTTCTTTTGAAGATACTATAGATGCCATCTTGAGGAAATCTTTTCCTCGTGATCCAAATAGTCAAGATAATTTTCAACATAGGGTTTTGCGTTCAGAAGCTGATTTGGTTTATGAAAGTGATGATGATATCCCTTTTTCAAGAACAGAAATTGACAGTGTTATAGGTAATTTAAGCTTAAATAAATCTCCTGGTTCCGACAGAATTAATAATGAACTGATTAAGAAGTTTCACAATTGTTCTCCTTCTGTCCTTTTGCCTCTCCTTAACAAATGCTTGAAATTGGGTGTTTTCCCAAAGATTTGGAAAAGAGCAAAAATTGTACTTCTTCCTAAAAGTACTGAATTGTCAAGGACGCACATAGACAATATTCATTGCATAAGCTTACTCCCTTGTTTGGGAAAGTGCTTGGAAAAACTCTGCATCACTAGACTTAACCACTATTTAAGAAAGTCTAGTCTTTTAAGTGACGACCAGTACGGTTTTACGCCTCAAAGGTCAGCAAAGGATGCCTTGGTACGCCTTTGTGATTTAGTCAAGGAGGGCAAGCGAAAAAACAACGTGACTTTTCTAATTTCCTTGGACATTAAAGGAGCTTTCGATAATGCTTGGTGGCCTGGCATCTTGCATCTGCTCAAAAGTTTCAAAGTTCCTAAAAACATATTTTGCCTTATTAGAAGCTTCTTACAATATCGTTCAGCTGATTTTACATTGGGTAATGTCACAACAAATATTGCTTTAGAAAAAGGCTGCCCTCAAGGGTAAGTTATGGGACCTTTTCTGTGGAATTTAATTATGAACGATCTTCTTTGCAATATCTCAAAGTTCCCGAATTGTCATAAAATAGCTTTTGCAGATGATGTACTTCTTATTGTCCAGTGTAAAGACTTTCAGGATGTCTGCACTTTGTCATAAAACATTCTTGATAATATTTTTAAATGGTCAGAGCTATATAAGTTAAGAGTTTAATCCACTTAAATCAAAAGTAATAAAAATTTATAAAAAATC
Source organism: Trichonephila clavata (assembly GCA_019973975.1). Classification (NCBI taxonomy): domain Eukaryota; kingdom Metazoa; phylum Arthropoda; class Arachnida; order Araneae; family Nephilidae; genus Trichonephila; species Trichonephila clavata. The sequence goes on along the minus strand of BMAO01033755.1, from coordinate 23,025 downwards.
AACAGTAGATCAAAAAATTAACTTAAAACTTGGAGGTGTAACAATTGAAGAAGTGCACAAGATTAAGTATTTGGGCATAATTGTTGATAACAAAATGCAGTGGAAGGAACATATCTCTTATATTTCTAGCAAAAGTGAAAAAATTCTTCTTGGGCTGTTAAGAATTGCAATCAATACTTTTGGGGTGAAAACTAATGTTCTTCAGTTGATTTACAAGCAGGGGATAGTACCTCTTATGTCTTATGCATCGAGAGGTTGGGGACACTCTTTAAGAAAGAAAATTAATAGTAGACTGATTAGGAGAACGCAACGGAGGTTTTTACTTCGTGTCATTAAAGGATACAAAACTCTTAGCTATGAAGCAGTGTTTGCGATTTCTGGAATGCCACCTATTGACTTGGCTATTTTAAACAATCTTGATGTTCGCAAAAGCTTTTTGAGTACCAGCCTTAGAACGCTGGATGGGGTCATTCCAATGTCATTATTGCCACACCCTTCATGTAGAAAGGCTATCACTCTTGTAACTTATTCAAATGAAGTTCTTCAAGATTATAAAACTATTTGTTTCACGGATGGCAGTAAATTGAATGGAAGAGTTGGTCTTGTCTGTGGGTTATTTATGAGGAAGGATTTGAAAAAGCTACTTTCCAGCATCGAATAAGAGATGAATGCTCTGTTTTTCAAGCCGAACTACTCTGCATTAATCTTGCCGTAAAAGTGATTCAGGACTCTCTCCGTCAGGGCGATACTCTCAAATTTCTTATTTGCACCGACTCGCTCTCTTCGCTTCATTCTTTGCGCAATATAAATTCTACAGAAAAACTTGTTGTGGAGGTTCAATCTATTCTGTACAACCTTGAAGACTGTGATATCCACTTTTCTTATGTTCGAGGCCATAGAGGAAATCTCGGCAATGATAGAGCGGACCAGTTGGCTAAAGAGGCAACTTGCCAAGATATGAGCCTTTCGATGTCTATGCCATCGTCCCACTGGAAGCATTTAGCTTGGGAAAGAACTGTTTCCGACTGGAACTCCAAATTCTTGGCCTCACGTAAAGCTTTATGGACTAAAAAGTTTTTCCCGACCATTTATCAACGACTAAAATGTAAGAAATTTTTTACTGATTTTAAGTTATCCCAGATTCTAACAGGACATGGTAATTTTAAGAGTTATTTATTTAGGTTTAACTTAATTGGTAATGATATTTGTTCTTGTGGTCTGGACGCTGAAACCGTGGAACATGTCTTGTTGTATTGTAATCTATATTGTTGTAAAAGAGAAAATTTTAAAAAGGAGTTAAAATGCTTAGGTATTTCCTGGCCACCCATTTTGTCTTTGTTAGTCAATTGTTCTGAAAGCCTTAATGTCTTGAGAAAATTTGTTTACAGTATAAATTTTTAAAATTTTACAGATACTTTCCTTTCTTTATATTTGTGAATTTCCTCCCTTCCTTTATTTTAGTTTTCGCTCTTTATGTTTTTTTTGTGTGTTTTTTTCAACTTATTATGTTTTTTTCTTCTTAATTATGTTTTTTTCCCTCGTCATTATTATTGTTTTGTAATGTTGTTACCACTTTCGTCTGTAAGCCTCATGTTATGCAATGTGGAGCATGAGGAGTTTTGCAAATAAATTTATTTAAAAATTAGATTTTACTTGTATTATAAATTATCTAAATAATGTTTACATTGAGGATCTTTAAAATTGAAGAATATGATCTAATTAATGTGTCGTCTTCAAGAAGGTCGAAATGAAAAATGCTGAAATAACCTTTCTTTAGAAAGTGGCATGGGATCATAAATTTAAAACACGCTAAATACACAGGAAGTACAAATTTATCTGAAATAACCCAAATAAATCTGTTTTTCAACGTGTATATATCAGCAGCTTCAACTCCTAAATAAAAAAAAAATTAAATCTTATGAGAAAAGAAAGAGTTAAGGTCCTCTACTCTAGCGCTTCCTTTCCATTATGTCCCATGTCATTTAAGGTATCCGACTACCCTAAAATTGGGAATTTTGCCAAAAATTGCCAATTTTTTTATGAATATTTATAGGCCATGTTATTATTTTTATAAAATTACCAAGCTTATGATTTTCTGTTCACTAAAACAAAAACTACAAGTGTTTTAGTAAAAGCAGATGCCATTACGCAAGATGTCATACTTTATAAAACGAGTTTTACTCGAAATGTGATTTTTTGAAAATAATTTAACCGTGCCAGCGATTGCTAAAAAAGTTTTCAAAATAATAACTGAAATTTTTTGTGTAAGTTCTAAAAAAAAAGTAGAAGTGTTTTATCCTTCAGATTTATCAATCACTGTTTTATTACAAAATTTACAGTTCCTTATGTGAATATAATCACTGTTTTTAGCAGTTTCATATAATAACTGAGATAAGGTGATCTAGTTTTTGTAAGAATTAGAATACCTCTTATCCTGAAGGTCATTTTGACAATGAACAACATAGCAACACATCAGAATTTAAAAATTGAAAATTTGTTTATAAACCTTTGGTACAGAATGGGCCGCGTTTATGTTATTTTTTGTCAATTTTTACCCAATTTATTTTTTATAATTTCTTTTTCTTTTCTTTATTTTAGCATATTTTTCTTAAAATGTACTAAAAAAGTCTAAAAACAACAAAAAAATCCACATCTCTTTTTTTTTTTTCTTAAAAAAAATTGTCCTTACCATTCGGATACCTTAATCTAAAAACAATTTTGTAAATGTTCCACAGTTAAGATATATCGCCATTTTCAAGCAACCGTCAGAATTAATTCGAAGAGAAATTATTGTAACCCTAATTAAATCATTGGTTTCGATGTATTTACGAGAAAGAAACGAACTCCATTATGCTTTATGACTTACGCATTTCTACACTCATCTCCATTCGTTACTTATGCTTTATGGCTTACGCATTTCAACACTCATAAAAAATGAGGAGGATGGATTTTCGGCTGTTCCCACGAAATCGAAAATTCCTCAAACGCGATAAAAAGAGAAAATTTTTTGCAGGTGCTGGTTTTTGTACACTGTACTTACGGTTTTTTCAATCGTGCAACAGTTCGTTTTCTTTCAAATTTTGAATTGCAAAGCCAAACGAATCGAGAAAAGTCAAATTATCTGAATTGTATTTTCAACTTTTAATAGCTTCATTGATCAGTTCCATAAAAAAAATTATAGGAATTAATAAATAAAAATTCAATTCACATATTCTGTTTAAATTCTCAAAACGTTATGTATTTTTTTATTTTATTTTCCTGCATTTGTATAATACGCTTTACTTAAAATACTTCAATCTCTCAAATTTCTCTAAGAAACTAGATAATAAGGAAAGGAATGTCCAACATGTGTCAACGAATAATAGATTCGTTAAGGCGACTGGGTACCATCTTAAAAATTTCTTATATTTTTAATTTTTGAAATTTTGTTTTAATTGTATTTAATAAAGGTCATTATTAAGTAATAATTCTATACACTAAATTTCAAATGTATTAAAAAATGTTTGTAAAATTAAAATTTTTTAAAGTTTTTTTTAACATTTTTTTAAATCCTTAAGGCTTTTTTTAAATATGATTATTTTCCTTCAAAATTTTATTTCGAAGTACCTTATAATACACTACTAAAACTGTACATGGATTTTTTATGCTGCTGCTCATTAATTTTATATTAATTTTCTCGTTGTGAAACATACAAAAAATCTAGAAAAAATATTAATTTTGATTTTGAAATTTTTTAGAAAAAGTACTATACATGTTAGAGCTAATTCCACGCACAATTTTACAAAACATATATTTCAGAACATATATAAAAAATTTCAATTATCAAAAAAGCCTTAGAGATTTGAATAATAGTATATGATTGAAAATTCAACATGGAGAAATATCAGTTCGAAGTTTTCATCCCATGAATAGCATAATATAATATTCAACAAATAGTCTGAAAATTTTATGAAAAGCTAATTAGCTTATATTTAAAACTGCTTACTGTAAGAAATTGCAAAAATGTAAAACAATAAAACAGTATACTGGCCTAATGAGTACATAGAAGAAAACAAATGAAGATCAATATTTCATAAAACTGTACCTTAATAATTATAAAAAAATAAATACCCACTCCTTAGAGCTAATTACATGCTAAGTTTTACAACTTCAATAATGCACAACATGTGCAAAAGTTGTTTATGTCTTTATTTTTTTCCCCCATGATTTTAAAAGCCTTCACATGTTAAATATTGTACACGAATGAAAGAAAAATCAAACAGCAATTTACCGGTAAAATATATCAAAATCGAAGAATTGAATCTGTGCATTTTTTAAATAAATATCTTAAAATATTTTAATAATAATTCTGTTGAATTTCACATACATGGGATATATATAAATCTTCGAAAATAAATATATAAAAAAGGGAGAGTTTTGCCATTCTTGCGAGTTAAATTTTTAATTATCAGAGTTATAAAAATGAGATTTAGTATTTGTTCTTTGGGAGAATCAGTTTTGAAGTTTTAATTTCATTCATAATAATATCATAAAAAGCATGCACATCTTTTAAATCTTGGCCAAATCCATTTGCTCTCCCCCCCCCAACAAACAATGCACAAACTAGAATTTTTGCATGAATTGTCCAATTCTTTCTTTAATTGATTTGTTACTGCATATATAATTCTATATATGTTAGTCTCAGTTGCGCGTGGTAGAAAAATAATTAATTCATTTTTTATCTGGCTCTTTTCTAGCAGATGATTTTAAGAATGGGCGTGTTAATTTAGCTTAGTCTGCTGTCCAGCATCAAAAACTGTTCCATAAGTTAATAGAAAATGCAGGTAAAGCTATGAAATTGTGAAGGAAGTTTATAATGATTCGTGGTATCATATAAGCCAATAAAAAAATCGATAATTTGATGATTTTTGGGGTACCATGTTGACTTAATTTTTCGGAATAATTTTACATCTGAACTTTTTTTTAAAAACAAAATGCGTACAGTCCCGGTGCACGCAAGTGACATATAAATGACATTAGAACAATATCTGTACAGTGTTTGATATTTTTTTTTTCAAAATTTTAGTTTTTTTAAAAAATTTTACGCAGAATTAAACAATCCTTACTATTTTAATTAAAAAAACTTAGAAAGCTAAAATACCAAATTAATTTACTTTTTGAAATTTATCAAACTTGTTGCTGTTGATATTGCATTCGACGACACCCGTAGGAGCTGACATAAAAACTGTGACATTACTGCTTAGATTATGTGTGCCATTAGAAAACATCCTTTCTAGACTGTTTATTAGTCTATTCTGTTTATTCTATCATCTGTCTAATTTTTATGTTATATTTTCTTGTGGAAGAATATTTTTACATTTTTAAATTTCTGATAAAATTTCTATATACATGGAGTCCCGAAACTTAACGATGATCGGGCACGAGGTGAAAGTTTGGATCATATCTGTTCTGGAAAAAATATGTAAAAATTTACCCTGCACTTGGTTAAATGAGGACGAGCACATTTTCGAAAATGGGGAAACTTGGCACCCTCTATTACATCATATGTTACTGTGACGTCAAATTTCACAATTGGGCGAGAATTTTTTCTCTAACATCACCTTATATAGCCTTACTATTAATTGCAGTAATAAGTCGGTCGAAGACTTTGTTGGTGTAGTTAAAATTAATGTAATTTGTTTGAGCAGGGGTCAAAGAAAAAGATGTCAACTAAATTGGACTCTCCATAAAAAGAAACTATTACACACAGCCCCAGGCAAGTTTCACAAAAGTTGTCCCATTCAGTTAAGATTTCAAAATGGTACACTTGTTCTTTTCTGTGCATAACAATCATATATTTTTTTTATTTGTGGAACATCTTCATTTTAAAAACACCTCACTTAATACCTTCCATCATATCATTAGGTATTATGATTGCAAATTCCACAATTTCACTGCAATTTTGTCAGTAAAGTGATCTTTCATAGCCATGCTATTAATTACAGTCAGAAATGGAGCATAAACCTTTACTGGTTTAGTTAAAATTAGTGTAGTTTGAGCTAGTTCAAGAAAGCAATGTCACCCAACTGACACTTCATATAAAGAAAAATACTGCACACTACTCTAAGCAAGTTATTTCAAAAGATGTCCGTTTTAGTGACAATTCCAAAATGGAATAAAACTTGCTACATTTCTACCCATAACAATCACTGCCATTTGGATTTCTTTAACAAAATGACATTATTTTAAAAAACTGAATCTCTTAGGAAAGGATATTTTAACTTACCTAACTTACATGGATGGCACATTTAATGCGTAAAGACCCCTCCCAATTTCAATTTAAAATCAACATGTGGACTGGAGTATTAAATAGAAAAATATTTGGACCGTTTGAGTAATCCAAAAATTTAAATGAAGCCAAGTACTTGAATTTTTTTCGAAAGAATTTGCCATACCTTCTGGAAGGTTCCATCATGTGGTCCCAATAAGATGGATGGACAGCACATTATGTGCGTCCTGTACGGGAGCTTTTGGACATGGGATATTTTGGAAGGTGTATTGGATGTCATGGTTCAATTTTATTACCAGATCGTTCACCCTATTTCAACCCTGTCGATTTCTTTTACTGAGGTTGTATAAAATAAAAGGTTTATTTTAAACCAATCCAAAAAGGGGTCCAAACTGCGTCAAATAATTGTCGAATCAGTGCAGCAAATAAACTTAGCTAATTACCCCCGACTCGCCAAGAGTTCACTTTTATAAAGGTGTAGAGCCTGCATTCATGTAGAAGGTAAACAAACATTTAATTCCTTAATGTTTTACAAAGCAAATATTTACGTTTTATTTTTGAATTTATTACTTAGTTTAAGATTTTTCTTTTAATTAAAAATTTTTTTTTTATGAAATAAAGTCATTTTGTTAAAGAAAACAAAATAGCAAAGATTGTTATGACTGTGTTGCAAAGATTGTTATTTGTGGTCACAGTGGCTAATGATATGATGTGATGGAGGGTGTATATTTTCCACATTTTCAAAAATGTGTTCGTCCTCAATTAACCAAGTGTAAGGGATTTTTTTTATATTTTTTCCAGAACAGAAATGACTTCATCTTTCTGATAATGCCCGATTATTGTGAAGTTTCGGGACCACCCTGTATATCAATACCATCAATTATACATCCCCAAGAAAGTGTTTGTTTTAATTCTTTACTGCTTAAAAATTAATAATTAATATAACAGACAAATGTTAAGCTCATTTTTCAGAAACTAAGCGCATTAGGAAAGAAAATTAACTAAGCATTTTTTTTCTTTTAAATTGAACCATATTAGAAGAATTTTAAATTACTTCTGTAGTAAGTGCTTAATGTTGCAATGCTTTCTCACACTCTGTCTTGTGTTTTTATGTAACTGCAATTTTTTCCCCCGACGTTTTATTCTTGAGCACATTCATGAACTGAAACTCTACAATGAATAATTAAAATTTTCCTAAATTTTGATATACTAATATGCTGAACATCTAATTTAATTTCAAAACACTTTGAAAGCGATAATTTTTTTATACGAATGGTCCTCTTTTTACGGTCGTAGAATTAAAATTTTTCTGCTACATCAAGCGTTTTATACACTTCAACTTATTACACAGTTATTTGTTTACAAAATGGCAATAATATATATATATATATATTAGTTTTCGCTTTTGAGTTACATTGAATTTATGCTGTATCATTTATTAAGTATGCAAAAAGATATTTATATCAACAATAAAATTTCTAATAAATACGCAAAAATTGGAATTATTTGACCGAAATAAAATTACCAGACATTATTAATCATTAATTTTTGGAAATATATAATTCGGTTTATTCCAATACCAAAGCTAAAAACTAAAAATTAACAGCACTTATACCAATTTGCTGCATATTTCAGTTCGATTGCATAAACTATATACTGCCACTAAATATACTTCAAAGTAAAACTTGTTTTCAAATTTTTATTCGGTTAAAAAGTTTTTATTTAATTCTGTAAGCCAGAAGTTAAACCAAAACAGTCAGAATAAACTTGGCGTAAGAGAACTTATTTGTAGAAACAATATAGCTAATCCTGTAACTGATGTTGTATGTGGACTGCAATACTAAAAACTATATTTTACAAGGTTTTTTTTTTATCTATGAACTCCACAGAATCTAAGTATGACCTTACGAAGAGTGAACAATAATAAAAAGATCATAATGTACCATGCAAACCAACTATGTTTTTATTTAGATTTTTTTTTTTTTTACATTGAAATGACTTTATATTAAAACAATTACTCATTTAGAGGCAGGCGTTTTACCTATTACTGCAATCAAATTATTGCATTCTAATGGGCATTATTATAATAATGACATACTTCCATTGATTTTTTTGAAATTCATTTTTATTCCTACTTTTTATTTGTGAAACTCTTTTAAACTATTTTATGATAATCAGTTTAAAGGCATTTATGTGTGTGAGATATTTTTTAATTTAAATATTAGTAGTATAATTTAAATTTAAATTAGAATAAATAGTTAATCCATATTTCCCATTATTAAATCACGAAATGTACTTATACTGTGTGAGAAAATCGACAGCATCCATGTCGTATGATTATGTGGCATGTTAATAATCCCTAAAGTGCCTGTTTGGCTAGGGTGCTCTTGAAAAAATTAAATTCCCAGTACCCATTCAGAGCTCTGGTGTTTCCTACCGGAGAAGAAACTGGGAGTCAAAATTACAATGCGACGATTGGTATTCCACCTATATGGATCCACACTAAAACGATACCAGCTGTCGGAGAATGTACTAGGTCTGCAATGGTAAATATCAATCCACAGCCCGTTCGAAATAAAAAAGTGTTTCTTTGTGTATATGAAATAATAAAAAACAAATATAACTTCATCATATATTATCTAAATTCTTTAAAAAAAATTGCACGAAAATAATGCAGGTAACTTGTAATTTTATTCGATTTCGTGTCTTAAAAATGTCAGAAATTTTTCGAAAAAAAATTACAAGCAAGCTGATGTGATACCTCTATATACCGTATAAAATTGTAGAACTATATTTGTATCCTTAAGTTATCGAACAATTTTTTATGCTTGGCAAGAGACAAACATAACTTCCATACCTATTTTTTCGTACCTTCTGCTAGAAAAATCCTAATAATTAATATATTTTTTTCTTCCACGTGCAAAGGAATAGTTGAAACTAACAAGAAATCAAACATTTTGCTTTGATTACTTTTGAATTATCTATTGTGTGTTATGTGCAATTCTATTCCTAAAAGTTTTATTATACTTATGTGTTCTGGCACACAAAAAACATTAAAAAAGATGTTTCCTGATAAGGAATTTTGTTTCTAAAAATATTTCTTTTTCATTTATAAGAGAGCACTAGTTTAACTTCATAAAAAAACTTTTTATAAGTACACCATACTTTTGTTAAAAAAAAAACTACCAAAGTGAAAATTTCTAATACATGGTGTCTAAGATGTTTAGGGAAACCTCAGTTCAAAGATGAGTCAAAGTACTAAATTTAAGTATTCAAAACTTGAAAAGCATGCAATATTTCAAAAAGATTCAAAGGAAAATACAGAGATAGAATCGAAATTCTCAAAATATGTATTTGATTTATATGGATCAAAAAATCTATTAAGAATCTCATTTGTGCAATTCCTGCAAAAATTCTAGTTTGTGTGTTGTTCATGGAAGAACAAATGGGTTTCATCAAGGTATAAATATGTATTCGATTTTTGGGATAGTACTATGAATGAAGTAGAACCAAGGCAGAAATAATAACTCTAATTTTAGTAACTCTGATTGAATATTCGAAAACTGATTTGCAAAAACACAACTTAAAGTTAAAAATAGAACACACACAATCACTCAGTTGTATGTATATATATATGTGTTCCATATATGAAATTTCAACAAAAGTATTATTGAAAAGCTTTAAAATATTTATTGAAACAAATGTATAGATGTAACTCTTCAGTTATACATATTTATATGTGATAATGAAAGAGCTTTAAATTTGGAGAATTAGTTATGCTTTCATTCGGGCTTACAAAATTTAATATATTCTAAGGTTTTTAAACTAAAATATATATATATTTTAAACATAAATATTTCTGTGCATGTTGTGAATTGTGTTAGTAGTAAAACTGTGCATAGAATTAGCTCTAAGCTGCAGAAATTTTTTTAAATAATTGTTTTGATAAAAAGATGTGTAAAAAAAAAATTTTCAAATTTTTTCTTTCATGTATTCTTTATATAAACATACTATTTTATTGTTGTAAATGTTGACAATTTTTTAAGGTATAAACATTTTAGAACAAGTTAATTAACATTTTCTATAAATTTTTGATTATTCAATTATTTTTATATTATGCTATTTAAGCAATGTATAATAGCTTTAAATATTAATAATTCTCCATGTTGATATTTTTTCATATATTTTTCAAAATTTAAGGTTCTTTTACAAAATGGAAATAAGGATATGGAATTTTTTATAAATGTTCTGAAACATAAGTTTTATAGATATGTGTATGGAATAAGCTCCAAAATGTGCAGTAATTTCTTAAAATTTTATAAATAGAAAATAATGCAATGTTGAGTATCTTAAGCTCATTTAACAATGAAAAAATTAATAAATAAATGAATATTATAAGCAGAAGAAAATGAAATCTATTCACAGTTTTGTATGGTACATTGTTAGGTACTTGGAAAAAATTGAAAAATATGTGTATTTAAAAAAACATATAAAAATTTAAAAATTGTCAAAATCTTTTAAAAATTAAAACTTTTAGCATTTTATGATTAATATGAAATTTATTATGTGAAATTATTACACAATATCAACATATAAAATATACTTTTCACCTAATTTCAGATATTAAAATAATACTAAAGTTTGATGGTACCATGCCACCAGCAAACTACAAAGAACGATTAAATATATATCATTTGAACTAAAGAAACAGTTAAATCACAGGAACACAAAATCAAAACATGTTAAAATGCCGCTTTTATTGTACTACGGGACGTCCCGTAACAGAATGAGGATCCTCAGACGGGACGCCCCGTTGCAGGACGGGGATTCTTAGATGGGATGCCCTTTCATTTCAAAAGAGGAAACAACAATAACTGTGGCATTAATTAAAACAAAAGGAAAGTCTCTAATAAAAATATCGCAAGAATCATGAATGCTTATTTGACGAAATTAAACAGAAGTGTTAAGCAAAAATGAAACGAAAATCTTTCACTTAAAATTAAAAATATTAGCTTCTTACTGAAATATATTAAGATAAATTAAATTAAACGAAAATTTATTGATCGCTACATTAAAATACCTAGTTGAAATATCTATACTGATATATCTTTCTTTTAGTGATCACAATTTATTTCATTCAACATGGCGGACAACTTGTTGAATAATTTAAAATTAACGAAAACTTATATTAAATGAGAAAAACTGTTATTGAGAAAATCAACTTAACTTTTGCGAATGTGTTAACATTTTATTACTTTAATTTTTCTTCAGAACAGGGGCGTTATATAACCCTTACTTTGTTCTTACAAAAACGAAACGAAGCTTTAACCACTTAAAATTTTAAAAACTCAGTTTCTTGCTGAAATAAATCGAGATAAATTAAAAAATGAATTAAAACTTTATTAATTCCTGTATTAAAATACCTAGTTGATGTATCTATATTGAAATATCTTTCCATTCGCGACCATAACTTATATCGTGCAACATGGGGAACAACCTGTTGAATATTTTAAAATTAGCGAAAAATTATATTAAATGAGAAATACAATTTTTGAGAAGATTCAATTAAACTCTCATGGTTATGTTTTCTTTTGTCTTTACATTTAATTACTTCTTCATTATTTATCAGAACTATGGTGTTATCCCTTACTTTACAACGGATATCAGAAAATTCTAAATTGGTGAATTATCAGAATTTGAAAAAAAAATTAATCTTATTTCAAGATATTCAGTGTGTAAACATTATTAATATTAATAGAAAAATATATGTTGCATAATAATTTACTAAACTGGAAATCCATCTGAGGCAGGCCTAAGAAGCACGTTTTTCATGAATTGCACGTAACTGCTGTAATATATTAATATTTCGATACCAATTCTATGATAACGTTTTGTTTGATTAATTTAATACGTCCCGTTCAAGAATTTAAAAAAAAACTGATAAAAAGTATTGAAAATAGTTATGTTATCTTACCTTCAAAATCTTGAGCAAACTTTACTTCCAAACGTTCAGGAGTAAAAGAATATCATTTCTCTGGTTACAGACAGGCTTTAGGATTAACGGGGATTATAGCGGATTTGTCTCTATCAAAAAATCTGTAATTGGCGGTTAATCGCCAAGATCGCCTTTGGCGAGTATCAAATAAGGTTTTTGATTGGTAGATCACAGATTAATGAGACTGATTTCAAAAAGTAAATTAGCCATTTTTGCGCATGTGCATTTGTTCCTATATGGTGAATAATTTTTGCCCAATGTGTAATGATACAGACAGTTTTATAAATAAGTCACGTGAAGAATGGGCAATAATGGCACTGCATTAAATATAATTGATCAGGTAAGAACAAAATTTTATTAAATTTCTGGGAAGATTTAAATTGTAAAAACACTTTTAAATACTGATACGCGAAATTTTTAACAAGCTATTTATTGGTAATGATGTAAATAAATAAAAGACGTCTTTAAAAATTGCAGAGTTATCCAGTTGACATTAAGTATTTGATAAAATCAATATGTTTTTATATTACTAAGCTCAGCAATCATAAAGAATATATTTCAGCTGAAAACTTTTGTTAACCAATGCGAGTTAAGTTTAAAATTCTCGATAAAATATTTATCTTTAACTTTTAAAAGTGCACAAGTAATTATTCTTCCTGACCTAAAGCAGTCAGCGCGGTCTATTTTAGATGGCCCACAGGTTATGACTATTTGCAGGATCACTTATATAGACAGTGGCGTAACGGAGAACATTTGGGCCCCAATGTTGGATTTTACGAAGGGTAGATACTTGGTAGCAGTCAGGCTTTGAGCCCTCCCCTCCCCCGAGATGCGGGGGTGTACGTTATACCACTGTGTATAGAGTTGTAATGGCAAATTCAGATTCCTGCTCTCCTTGGGACCACGATGGCACGATGTAGCCATGTCTGGGATGAGCTCAGTATATTCTGTGCTGCTTTAAACTGTATTTCTCTGAATGTTGTTGACTGTTCTTCTTGTGATTGTTTTTATCGCTTTTCATTGTATTGGGCTGCTTGTTACTACTTCTGACCGATAGGTCGGAGACGGGGTATAGGATAAAAAAGTAATTACTGAAAACATAAGATGATTTTATACTTTCCTACAAAAATAAAGAGAAAGTTAGGAATCTAATTCTTTTATATTTTAAATAGAAAATAAGCGATAAGTTACTACAGGAGTTTACACATGATATACGTAACTTTAATTTTTTTCAAATTCGTGTCCTTTGAACTAACTTGGTTAATACATGTATATTATGAATTATCACTGAAATAAAAATTTTAAAGAAATTAATATATTTCCCTTTAATAAATTTCACTTTAAATGGGAAGAAAAATTAACATTTTTATTTATCTGTATTGCGATAAGTTTTGAAATATGAAGAATTCTTCTCCGTAAAACGTGAAAAGAAGTTAGAAGTGAGGTATGATTGGTTTTAAATTAATATATCATTTTAGAGTTTTAAGTAGATATTTAAGCCCTCTTGAATTTTTAAAAATGTACTAATTTTCATTATATGTACCGTACGAAACAAAGTGATCAGAAAACGCTTCGCAGTACATAATAGGTGAGCAAGTATAAACTCGGCATATTTTGGCAAAAATCAACCTTATTGAAAATGTACACATGTTAATAATTCGCCGATTGCCGTCTATGGTCTTTGTCCATTTATCTTGGAGATGATGAATGCTTTCATGATAAAAATTCATTGTTTTCGAAACAAAATAGTCAACGAGCCATCTTAGAAAATCTTCAATTTTCGAAAACCGTCATACTTGAACCGTTTTTTTTAATTTGAGAACATTGATCTAATTAAGTGGTAATCAGATGGAACCGTCTCGATAATACGCTGCATGCAAAGCAACTTGCCAGCCAAAGGTGAAAATGAACTACTGTGCTCGTTTTTCTTTATGTGGACGACAGTTGCCATGCAATAATATCACTTTCCGCCTTCCTTGACCCTTAAATAGCCTTTATCCCCCTCCAGAACATCACTCAATTTGAGCAACTGGGCCTGGTAATGCTAAGCTGTTACAATTTAACCAAGGTCCAGAAGCTTGTAGTTAATGACTCCTTTACCATTTCATAAGACGCAGAGTAACACCTTCTTGAGAGATAATTCTTTCTTGATTTCAGGCTAGGTTCAAACACATGCTTTTCTACCTATAGGATTATTGTACAAAATATACTTTTCATCATCCATAATGATTTTGTGCAAAAAAAATTCATTCTCTTGTACAAAAAAGGTGTCAACTGTTCAGTTTCTGCTTTCTTCTGTCAGTTTATGAGGAGCCAATTTTCCTTCTTTTTGTATCTTTTCCATTGCATGCAATCGAAGTGATATTGGTTTGTGAGTAACTCTTTACGGTTCTAAAAGCTCTTCTTGGTTTGACGTGGATTTCCAACCTGTAAAATTTGAGATTTTTCACCTTCAAATTTTTTTACTGAACTTGGACATGGATCGTTCGCAAAACTAAAATTTTCATCACGAAATTTTGCAAACCTCCTTTTTACTACTGAATGACACACATAATTTTCACCCAAAATCGAATTGATCAATTTCGTAGCTTGAACAGCTATGAACAGCGTGTTTTCATTTGAAAACAGAATAGAATTAAATGGTGTAAATGTTGCTTATCGTGATCCATCTCTTTTAAAATTGATAACCACGAAATGACAGCTTGTAAATTACAGAAAAAAAACAGCAATAACTGAGCTATAAAATGGAGGATAAATTTGATGAGATAAAGAATGTTTTTTTTAATACTTCAGAGCAGATTTTCTACTTACACACATATCAAAAATTGTATTTACAATCTGAGAAAAAGGTTTACTTTTATCAGGATTCATATCAGAAGGCCCAAAGAATCACAAATCATAAGACTGTTCATGTAGGCATTGAACTGAGTATATTTTAAGAAGAAATTCGTTTGGATGATTGAGTTAAGAAATTCTTTCGGGTATCTTGAAATTCATATAAGAGTGTCTTACTTGTTTGCTTCCGAAAGATTATTTTTATCTCTATAAGAACTCTAAATGTGATTTTTAATATATTGGTTGATTACAGACCAAGGCCCTGACACAATTTTTATCGTTAATCTAATGATTTTTTATCAACTTGTAACGAATTCTATTCGCAATTCTTACCAATCCTCTTAGGAAAATACCTTTTAAACGTTCTATGATTAAAAACAACTTTTTGTAACAGACCCGTGATTTATGTTGATGAGAGTTGTTGTTTAAAGTCAAATGAAGAGAAAAGTGCATAATTATATATATTGTTTTTAAAAAAAATGCAACACCGTGAAGAAGTCACCAGAATTAAATGAAATTTAATGCACAAACGACTTCTATTAGTACAAGTAATTGACGAAATTTTCAAAGCAAAAAAAATGTATATAAAGTGTCCGAAATAATTATTTGGTGCAGCCACCACGTGCTGCTCAAAGTGCTGCTATACGACGTGGCATGGAGTAAAACAGATTTTAAATGTCTGCTTGTAGAAGAGAATTCCATATTGCTTGTATCCGCAGCAAAATTTCGTCTTTTGAGGCTGCACGGCACGGATTACGAGAGAGGCAGCGATCAACCAAATCCTACACGTGCTCAATAAGCGACATATCTGACGAATAACCAGGTAATGGAAGAAAGTTGATGTGTTTGGCTGAACAGAAGGCTCTAACAGTCTTTGCAACATATGGACGTGTATTATCCTGCTGAAAGATAGCTCCAGGGATGCCTTGAAGGAAGGGAACGACTTCAGGCTGTAGCACTTCATGGCCACACCTGTTGCCATTGAGATAACTCTCAATTCGTAGCAAATATGATCATCCGGGATACGAAATTGCACCCGAAACCCAGGGTGTAAGGCCACTATGTCGTTCGATAACGCACTTTAGAAGGTAGCGCTTACCTTCATAGCGTCTAACACGAATACGACCATCATGGTCCCACAAATTGAAAAGTGATTCATCTGAAAAGACAACTTAGTGCCAATCAGCTTGCCAGGCTCTGTGCTCATGAGCCCATTGTAGAGGCAGTCGTCGATGGTTTGCCGTGAGGGGGCTTCTGTATAAAGACACCCTTGCACGCAATCCGCGGTGCAGCAGACGTCGACGAATTGACGAAGCCGAAATTAGTACACCTGCAGCAATAGAACAATGTGCTGCCAACTGCCTGGAGGAAGCTGTACGGTCATTCACCGACATGCGGAGCAGGTGTCGATCATCGCGTGCTGACGTCACCTTCTGTCATCCATTGCCCATTTTTTGAGTTGATCGGTCCTCGTTGGTTCACTGCTTCTAAACTCGCATCACTATGGAACTGTTCTGCTGCACACGAGCTTCTAATGCATGGTAGGATAATCCTCCTTCCCGAAGACCGATAATCCTCCCCCGTTCAAACTCCGTAATTTGTTGCAATTTCTCCTCATTTCGTCGTGGAGACATACTGAGGTCTCACTAAACGTTCGCTTCAAACAAATAACCGTTAACTATTTTCAACGTCCCGCTACAGCTTTCTATTTATACGCTTGCAGCATCAGTTCAGAGGACGCTTCGCACACCAGCAAGCGTGGTGGCTCTGAAACCTTACTATTTTACTTAGTATCCTATTGATAATTGCTGCAAAATTAACTTAAGTCCGATGATTCCTTCATGGCGTTGCACTTTTTACAAACAGTACTATATATAACAACACAGCTAGTGATTGCAATACCGTTGTACCGGGATACCGAATACCGGTATTTTGAGCTATTTGTAAATTTTTGTTATACCGGTATTCACAAGTGTAAATATTGTTTTTTCGGTATTTTTTTAAAACTGTCTCCACTATATGTTCAGTGATCGCCAAAATAAAAAAGTAGTATACGTTTTTGTTTTTATGTCCCCTTAACATATGAAATTAATTTTAGTCAGTGAATATAAAGCTGCATCGTACAATCGAGAGAAGTGATAAAATATGTGATTAATCCAAGGAGATGGACCATAGCTATCCTATTACAGCTCTGAGCGATACTGCACACACTCAGGATTCGTAGTCTGATATTTATATCTGTGAAAACAAGATTGTAGTTGTGAAGAAAGTGTGTAATTTTTGATATTTTTTAAATTGGTGAGTTTGTTATTCAGACTGTATTTGCAAATCATATTTTAGGTTCAAAATGTTTTTCGGATTCATTATATACATATACATCTATATATATATATACACTGGTGTCCAAAAGTTAAGCATAAATCGTAAAATGCGAAAAACATGGAGTAAATATTCGTAAAATTATTCCAAATTTCTTGCGGATATTAATTGGGTGAAGAAGAAACATTGGGTTTATCCAAAACTTTTCAGTCGACTACATCCTGCTCGAAACACCGCCGCATGTCGGAACACGGAAAAACCGATTCACGCAGCCTAGGCAGTTCAGACAAGTTTCGTGTAACTGCTGTGCGAAGGAACGTTGTTAACCATCAAACAAGGTGAATGATGGCACAAAGACGCCAATTGGACATGTTTACGAAATGAATCAAGGGGAATAATGGTATGGGCAGGCATCATGATGGACGGCCGCACAGACATCCATTTTTTTGACACGGGTTCTGTGACTGCTCAAAAATACAGAGACGAAGTTCTTGAGCCTAATATTGACTTGTCTCGAGGTGCTGTCAGTCCTGACTTCATATTCATGGATGATAATACGCCATGTCACCGAGAGGTACTGATTGATGTCTTCCTTGAAACGGAAAACATCCAGCGCATGTCGTGGCCTGCGAACTCCCCTGATTTAAATCCTATCGAGCATGTATGGGATATGCTCGGGAGACAAATTGCAGCCCTTTCGCACCCACAAAGCTCCGTTACAGAACTGAAGAGAGCTCTTCATGAAGCTTAGAACCGTTTGGGCCCACAACTCATTCGTGATCTCATAGCAAGTATGGTAAATTGCTGTGCAGCGTGCCTGGCTGTCAGAGGTGACCACACGTCTTATTAAACTGCAGCATCAGTATTTTATTTAATGTTTTTTTCTTTAAAGTGTGAATCCTTGCTATGCTCAGTTTTCTTTCAAACTGCTACTTTGGATAATAAAATTAATTATTATCAATTATTTGATTTGCTTCCTTATTTTATAACCATTTTACACTCATATATCACGTTTCCCACCATTCTGATTTACAGTTCCTTCTTTATTCACATAACTTTTGGACACCATTATATATATATATATATATATATATATATATATATATATATATATACAAGGGGTGATCAAATGAAAAGGTACGAAACGACATAAAAATGAAACAGTTAAATATTTGCATATTCCGCCAAGGGAGAATGTAGCGAGACATCTCGGGATGCCATTGGAGACTCTGACTGGGATCGGATCATGCGCGGGTGCCCGCATGCGCAGGAGAGAGTGCAAAGGCTCTTATAAAAAACGGCGTCCAAATGATGCGAGCACAGAATTACTCGAGCACAGAAAAAGCATTAACTCCGATGTGTACTGTGAGACACTCCGACGCCTACGCAGATCCATCAAGAACAAAAGATCGGGGCTGCTCACGGAGGGTGTGGTTCTGCTCCATGATAACACGCGTCCACGCGTCTCCAGAGTCACACAAATGGAACTGGACAAGTTCCAATGGGAGACGTTGGAATATCCGTCCTACAGTCCGGACATGTCACCCTGCGATTTCCATGTGTTTGGTCCACTGAAGAAACACCTGAAAGGAAAGCGCTTCAACTCGGACGACGTACTCAAGGACACTGTGAAGGACTGGGTCTCGTCACAGCCACAGGAATTCTGGGAACAAGGAATCCTGCGGCTTTTTCATCAGTGGGATCGTTGTGCTCAGGCCTATGGTGTATATTTTGAATAAAGTCTATATTTGTACCCACCGTGTCGTTTCGTACCTTTTCATTTGATCACCCCTTGTATGTATATATATATAATATATAAAATTCTCCTGTCACAGTGTTTGTAACCAAACTCCTGCGAAATGGCTAGATCGATTCTAATTAAATTTTGTGCGTATATTCAGTAGGTCTGAGAATAGGATGTAAACTATTTTTCATTCTGTAATTGCAATTAGTTAAAAAGATATTAATTAAAAACCTTAAAACGCCTAATTGTTTTATCCCTGTGGGTTGTTTACTTGACAGAACTTCTATTCCCCGTTTCGGCCGAGCGGTGATCCGACGTTTCAACCATCTTAAAATTGCCATCCAATTTTTACTGCTAAAATCAGACAAAAAATAATTACAGAATCGGAAAGATCATTTATTTCTCCACGATATGGTATAATTTTTTTTGCAAAATAATGATATTTTCTTTTTTTAAAGAATTTTTTTAAAAAATGGTTGAAACTGATGCCTTTTTATGAAAATTATTACTAAATCGTTGCGTATGAATTTTTTTTCGTGTTATTAAAACGATATTCTACACTAATTAACTTCAAGCCTTTCTCTTTTAGATCCATTCAATTAAAAAATAAAATTCCCAAAACTCTTTTTTTAATAAACTTTTAAAAATCAGTTGAAATTTTTACTAAACATTAAATAACTTTTTCATTTATGAAGGTAATCGCACGAAACTTTTTTCCATGTGTAAAGCAATAGTATCCGTAATCTATACGAAGATTGAAAAAATAGCCTCAATCTTACGGATTTTAAAAAAAAAATTGTGATTTTCGTAAACTACTTTTTTTCTAAGAAATAACTTAAACAGTATTTTTTGTACATTTTTTTATTTCAAAGTACTTTGTTTTTGCAATTAATTTGTGAAGTTTGAAACCATTAACTTAAAAATTATGCCCTAAAAATAAAAAAAATTAATAAAAAATTACAGTTAGCCAAACCTTGGAGTCGAAAAATAGTTTTGCGCCAAAGACCTTTGAACTGTTTAAACCGTCGACCGCTTCTAACTCAAGGGTTACACTAAAAAGTTCTGCCTTAAACAGGGGGAAATCAGTAAATTTGGCGAGTAAAAAAAATGCGAGTGAAAAAGTTATTTTTGCTTCAATTTACGTCATTTTTTCTTTAGATAATTTTCAAAATTAAATCATTATAGCTGTTAGATTAAGATGACAAAATGTATTCAATACATTTCTGAGACTCATTTAAAATATTTATAAGTATCAAAATTTTTGTTCTCTTTCATAAAACTTATAGTTTACTTTAAAATAATGCCTAATGTATAAATCTTTTTTTGACATATGATTTCATAATAAAAACGCAAAATTTGCCCATTTCGAAAATTTTTTTTGGAATTATTCAGTTAAATAAGCATAACTTACTTAGAAAAAAATAAATGCTATGTTCAAATAAAAAATTCTTCATTATTAATTGCGTGTTATTATTATATCAAAAATCAATAAATTGGCATGTCACAATTAATTGCTAAATGAATATTTTTAATCAATATTAGTATAAAATAATTCATTAATTTTGTTTTGTATTTTATGATTTCGTCTAAAATGAATAAATATAGATGAATTTAAATGAAAATAATTTTTAAAAAGTTCATTGATCATTTAGAATCAATGATTTAAAAAATAAAAAGCCAAAAACTTTTTTGAACAAATTTTAACAAAGCACTCAAAATACTTAAAACAATCATTTAATAATTTCTTCTTTTATAAAGCTAATTGCATGAAACTTTTTCCCCGTGAGTCGAACATTTCAAAATATCCTCACAATTTTACTTCAAGATTTAAAATAGTAGTAAAATTTTGTAATTTGAATTATTTCTACTTTTCTTTTTTCAACATACATCTATTTTTAAAAAGGCTTCATTTTCGTTTCCGGGGACTAAAAAATTGCAACGAAAGAATTGAAAAGTGAGTGAGTGATTTATAAATTCACACTGTTCGCTTATTCGAGGGTTTTTGAAGACGGACCTCGAAATTTTCAACCATGGTCGAGGACGACACCTAAGCTTTTACCCACCTCTCCTAAGTACCGCACCACACCAACGCAAGAACAAATTTCGAAAAAGGGAGTTTTAATGTCATAGTTACAGAAATCACTCACATCGCGCATACACACAAATAAGTGCTATGGTCCTGAGGGAAACAGGAAATTCCCATGGGGATTATAAGTTATTCACTGGTAAAAGCGCAACTCCGGTCTAAGCGGAGAGGAAAGAAACAAAGAAGTCAAAGTAATTTCGAGAAATAATATTGGAAGTGCTGATTTTGTGAAGAGAAGGGAAAATGTTAAACGCGAAAGCCATGACACGCACTCACGGGCCATGCACTCACATCGTACGCGTCACACCCGCACAAAAGTGCTGGCGTCAGAAAGAAAGGAAGAAATTAACATGGGGATTAAGTTATACCCTCGGTAAAAGCCCGTACAACGCCGGGCCGGGTCAGCTAGTATATATATATATAATCATAAATCTTAACCCATAATAATGAATAAGAATGACGTTAAAGAACATAAAAAGTAAGTTAAGTTGACAATACTTCGGTTTAGTTTCAATATTTATATGATGAAAATAATACGGTGCCACAATGTAAAAATTGTTCAAGTGTTATTAAAATGAATGGAGGAAGAAGAACAAGCAAATTCCCTACACATTTAAATACAAAACTCGATACAAATTTGTTAAAGAGGAAAGAAAATAATTGTGATGAAGTTACAAATTCAAGCACAGTTTGTAAGCCCAAGCCATCAGGAATATAAGATTATTATTATTTTTTTAAAAAAATTAATTTGGATGAAATTATTGCACAAAATTACGATCCAGGCTTAATGATACTGCAATTGATCTATTCTACTTTTTAAGATCACATTTCAAAAATTTGTAATAGTACCACAGACTTAATAGTGACATTTACACTTTTTTTGTTATTTAAATAAATAAGATGTTCCTTTGCCTTTTTTCGATTCTTCTATACTGTTTTAATTTATATGGTACAATTTTTTTTGTGATATTTACACTCTCTAACAAAAGTGGCAAAGTTAAAACAAAGAAACGCCTGTATTTTATTTATTTTTCTGAAATTTCTACTACCTGTATTAAAACCGGTATTAATATCTAAAAAATACCGAATATCGGTATTGAAATTTTAGTTCAATATCGCAATCCCTAAACTCAGTTCACAATACATTTTTTACACTTTTTGTTTGTTTTTGCATGAATCTTCCCTCCCCCCCCCTCAATTTTTTAAATCTTAATTTTGAAAGTAATCAGAAAATGATCAGTTTATGCCCGGACATGTGCAATTAACTTGGTCTACTTCATGGATTGTTTACTTTGTATTCTGGAGTTACGGGGGACACCCGAAATTTGCAATCAAACGTTTTTTCTTTATTTTGTATTTTAACTCGAACACAGCATTTAGTTTTTCAATATAATTGCATTTTGTCTTAAAATGTTCAGTTCGGAGGATGCAATAAATAATTTCATACTTAAGTTTTTTTAATTTGATGGGGAAATTTTCAGTATGATTTAAGTTGATGGTAAAATTTTAGTATTAAAAAGGTAATATTGTAGAAATTGTGCTTTAAACTCGACCAAAAAATCCAAGTAATCAAATGCTGTTTTTACCACCTACCACCACCTCGTTGATTCAGCCACTCGATCTGGGTATTATAGCTGCATTTGAAACGTAATACATAAAGCAAACGCTTAAATATATTTTTGACTCAGCGAAAAAAGAAAATTGACTGTTGTGGATACATGAAGAAATTTTACGATTATGCATTGAATAACAATTGTTTCTTTTGCCGTGAGATATTG